>JAVTVY010049425.1:0-23384 GCA_036873755.1 Hanleya hanleyi
GAAACTTCTCAAAGATAAAAGAAGAACCACACATAAGTGATTGTTCTGCAGCTCACCTGATAAAGACAGCGAATATTGGATCTAATGTTCCAGTGCTGGAGGTGGGAGAAAGGAGCACTGAGAGTGGACTTTATGTTCCAGTTCAGATAGGGGACATTACCTTTTCATTCTTAATTGATACCGGAGCCTGTGTTTCAATATTATCAAAAAGAGTTCTCTTCCGTTTACCCCTAAAAGATCAACCAGACGTAAAGCCCACTGCGGTCCAGTTGCTTACTGCAGATCATAAACCACTTAGTATCATCGGGATGTGCGAATTGGATCCAGGGATATTACCTGAACCAGCAAAACTAAAAATGGTTGTTGCAGACATCCAGAACGATGGTATCCTCGGCATGGACTTCTTAACGGAATTCAATTGTGAAATTCATCTTCAGAGAAGAAGTATAACCTGTAATGGGTTGCAGATTTTGTGTACAAGGCAACCTGAAGAAGCAGGGTATTGTCGCTTAATAGTTCCCCAGACTGTAGTCATTCCGCCTGGTGAACAAATGATTATTCCAAGTAAGCCCACAGGGTGTGGTCAGAGAATCTTGGGAAAATGGGCTATATGTGAACCTTTGGCAAACAAACAAAAACACACACAAATGATCATAGGTAGGACTCTTGTGGACACAGAAAGAGAATTTTATCCAATAAGAGTTATAAATGCAGGGACTGACTCTGAAGTAGTATATAAAGACACTACCATTGCAGTAATGAGTCCAATTCTATCCACTTCCGGAATAGTCGAACAAGAAGATGAGGCTATCATAGAAGAAGTCAGAGAAACATCCTCCAAGTATGTCTGTAATCTTAGCAAATCAGAATCAGAATTACCTGAATATTTGAAGTCCGTATATGAGAGAAGTACGGAGAAGATGGAGCTTAAAGATAAATGCAAGGTAAAGGCACTGTTATTGGAATTTTCAGACATCTTTGCTAAGGATGACGCAGATTTGGGCAGGGCAGAGGGTGTGCAACATTCAATCAACACAGGAAATGCCCCACCATTGCGACAAGCACCCAGACGTTTACCAATACAGAAGCAAGACGAGGCAGACAAACAGATAAAGGACATGTCTGACAGGGGTATTATCGAGAGATCAACAAGTCCTTGGGCATCCCCAATAGTATTGGTAACCAAGAAGGATGGGAGCACTCGATTCTGCGTGGACTACAGACGCCTGAACAATGTTACTGTTAAGGACGCTTACCCCCTGCCCAGAATAGATGATTCGCTCAACTCACTCCATGGAGCCAGATGGTTTTCTACCCTTGATTTGGCTAGCGGATATTGGCAAGTGGATTTAGATGAGGATGCAAAGAAGAAATCCGCATTTACCTCCAGGAGTGGACTTTGGCAATTCAAGGTAATGCCCTTTGGCCTGTGCAATGCGCCCTCCACGTTCGAGAGGTTAATGGAAATGGCACTGGCCGGATATCAGTGGAACATTTGCCTGGTGTATTTAGATGACGTCATCATATTTGGGAAAACACTGGATGAAGCCATAGTTAACCTCAGGAAAGTCTTTCAGCGTTTACGACAAGCACATCTTAAGCTGAAGCCAAAGAAATGCCATTTGTTCCAGCAAAAAGTGGGCTACCTAGGACACGTGGTATCAGCTGAAGGTATCTCTACAGATGAGGAAAAGATCAAAGTCATTAAGGACTGGCCAACACCGACTAATGAGCATGAAGTAAGAAGTTTTCTGGGCCTAGCATCATATTACCGTCGATTTGTCAAGAATTTTGGGGAAACTGCAAGACCCCTGCATCGTTTGACAGAAGCCAACAAGGAATTCCTATGGACGGAAGAATGCGAAACTTCTTTCCGGCAATTACAACATCTGCTCATGAACAGCCCTATCTTAGCGTACCCCAGTTCACAGGGTGACTTTATTCTCGATACAGATGCCAGTGGATATGGAATTGGAGCCGTCCTGTCACAAAATCAAGGAGGTGACGAGAAGGTAATCGCGTATGCAAGTAGGGTCCTCAGTAAAGCAGAAAGAAACTACTGTGTTACCAGAAGGGAACTCCTAGCAGTGGTAACTTTTGTTAAACAGTTCAGGCATTATCTCATAGGTCGACACTTCACCATAAGGACCGATCACAGTGCTCTCAGATGGTTGTTAAATTTCAAAGAGCCCGAAGGACAGATGGCACGATGGTTGGGTCTGCTGAGTACCTTTGACTTCGATATCATCCACCGACCCGGAAAGCAACATGGTAATGCGGATGCATTGTCAAGAATGCCGTGCAAGTGGTGTGAGAAGTTTGGGTATGAAGAGCCTGATTCTGGTTTCATCCTTCCTGTGCTATTACCTGAGGAAAAGCGGAGTGTCACAGTCCACACAGGACCAATCGGAACAACTGTAACCAAGGTTATGTGGGTACCGAAGTGTTGGAGTTACAAGGAGCGAGGGTTTCAAAAACGCAGGAACCTCAAACCACCGAAAGGCCAATATCAAGTTAAGGTTGTGACAAGACAACAAAAGCGACGACTAGACAAAGAACCCCAAACATCCTCAGATGACAATCCCTGGTCAAATCAACAACTGAAAGAAGCACAAGAATGTGACGAAAATTTAATGGTGATAATAGATGTCAAAAAGCAACATTCTGAACAACCTAACTGGGAAAAGGTCTCTTCTCAGAATAGAATAACAAAAGCCTACTGGGGAAAATGGGATCGTCTCAGCTTCATTGAGGGTGTTCTTCATCTTAAATGGGAATCAAATGATGGGTCAGAACATCGATGGTTATTAGTACTACCAAAGAATCTCCACAAGGAAGTGTTTCAGCAACTACATACAGCAAAGACTGCTGCACATCTTGGAATTCATAAAACCTACACCAAAATATCAGATCGGTATTACTGGCAGGGGATGAGGAAAGACGTTGAGCTGTGGTGTAAGCAATGCGACACATGTGCATCTCGGAAGTCACCTCCACGAAGGAAACGAGCACCCCTGCGACAGTATCAAGTTGGAGCTCCTATGGAAAGAATCTCTGTGGACATTATGGGACCTCTACCAAAATCTAATAAGGGAAACAAGTATATCCTTGTCGTTACCGACTACTTCACGAGATGGACAGAGGCATATGGTATTCGAAATCAAGAGGCAGAAACAGTAGCTGACAAAATAGTCAAAGAGTTCATCTGCAGATTTGGAGTTCCTAAACAAATACATTCAGACCAAGGAACAAATTTCCAATCTAAGGTATTTCGAGAAGTTTGTCGACTATTGGAAATAGATCAAACCCGCACTACCCCTTATCACCCGCAATCTAATGGGATGGTTGAGCGATTTAACCGAACATTAGAAGATCGTCTTGCAATGATGGTAAAGCAAAATCAGAGGGACTGGGATGAACAGCTACCATTTGCCCTTATGGCATACCGTTCTTCAATCCACGACGTTACTCAGGAAACTCCCATGATGATGATGATGGGTAGAGAAACGCCACTTCCACTGGATCTTGTAACTGGAAGAAGTTTGGATATGCCTGTCCCTGAAGATACGGAATATGCTGAACAGCTACGAGAACGAATTGAAGTTGCCCATGAGAGAGCAAGGGAAACGCAAAAGAAAAACACCATTCGACAGAAGAGAAATTATGATCTTCGGAAAAATGGAAGTCCATATAAAGTTGGAGATTTAGTATGGCTTTACGACAGTACTAGGAAAAAGAATCTTACCTCTAAGTTGTCCTGCAACTGGAAAGGTCCTTATCAAGTCCTTAGCAAGCTGGATGACACAGTTTATCGAGTTCAGCTCAACCCACAAGCTAAAACAAAGGTTGTCCACTTTGACCGATTGAAATTATATGAGGGAACCAAACACAGCAGTTGGCCAATCAGTAGAAAATAGGAAAAACAATGACAGCTGTATACAGGACAGAACAAACGGACAGAAATGGACAAGACTGTTGACAATACAGGCTGTAC
This sequence comes from Hanleya hanleyi, assembly GCA_036873755.1. Classification (NCBI taxonomy): domain Eukaryota; kingdom Metazoa; phylum Mollusca; class Polyplacophora; order Lepidopleurida; family Hanleyidae; genus Hanleya; species Hanleya hanleyi. The sequence goes on from JAVTVY010049425.1 coordinate 3,995, forward strand.
TAATAAATGTTCCTCTATTCAATATTTCCAGGTTAAGATGTCAGAATTGCCGTACAGGTGTGTTTGTGGGAATCAGTATCGCCACCAGGCCGGATTAAGCAGGCACAGATCTATATGTAAACTCCTTGGTGCCAGAGATCGAGTTGAGTGTATGTTCTGTCATGAGCAACTGGACCACCCGGACAGTTTAAACTTACATTTGTGCCACTGCGCTGAAGCACCGTGGGTGATGGCAGCTCCAGAAACAGCAGCAAATCCTACAAGTACGAAGGAACCTGGAGCCGTGAAAAACTACTCCTGCCTGTTTTGCAACGAGGAACTAGGTGAGCCAGGCCGCCTGCAAGTTCATTTGTGCCAGTGCCCAGCAGCACCATGGGTGAGGACGGCCCGCAGGTCAACAAAACCAAATGGAATAAAAAGGAAGGAAATGAAGGTTAAGGGGAAGCCAGCTCCGCCGAAGATGGCCAAGATAACATCACCAGAGCCAGCAGTGATGGAGGTGGCCCCAACTCTAGAACCAGTAAGGAGTCCCGGAACACCACTGATGGACGACATAGTCATCCCTATCACTGATGCGACAGGAGCTTCCACGACGATTCGGTGTACCCCAATCTTCAAGATTGCACCAGCTGACAAAACCACCGCAAGGGTACCACGACCAATCGGGAGTTTCTTGAAGCCCAGCCCAAAACCAACTGCAACAACTGTGACCAATGTCCTTGCCACTAAGCCGGTCGAATCTAAGCCGGTCGAATCAATCACAACCTCAGGGAAGTATCTGCGGTATACAGGACCACTAACACCAGTCTATCCATACCAACCACCCATCACTGTAACTTCACCACACTACGACCCTGAGTCTCCATTACTTCCACCAACTCTCGAACAAACTCACCCTGTTTCTGCCACAGTGACACAACCTTCATCCAAACCAACACCTGTCTACATTTCTCCCAGCACCTGGCCTGATAGCACTGCAATTCCTGTAGCAGAGTCAGAAGCTGCAACTCACATGTCGCCACCCGCCGAGCCTACTGAAGTATGTGAAGATTCTGTGTCAGAGAAAGCTGTAGGGAACAACATACCCACGGTTATCACCCCAAGGGAGGAGTATGGACAGTGGGAACATCTCCATACATTAATAACCACAATTCTACCAAATGGGAAGAAGATCTCCAAAGAAGTTGTCCGGAGCCGAACGAGTACAGGTTGTCCATTATGCACACACCGACAACACAAATGTTGACTGTTTGAATAATTTAAATTGAATTGAGGGAAACGGACACATTTTCCCCTACTGTTCGCGTTTGTTTAATTGTTAATTGAAAAACATTTCACCTGAAGAAAGGATGAACGTTGAACTTTGTTTGAGCTGTTAGAAACAAAAACCCATAAGAAAAATACCAAAACAAATGTACTTTGTTCAAGTTATAAACTGTTGAATGTTGAAATAATGGTTGCGTTATTTTTGTAAATGCCAGTTTAGGGTTAATTCTTTGTTCGGGGACGAACAAAATTAGGAGGGGGTATTGTGACAAAAATAGATAGCTGTTTATTCAATGATGACAAATCAGAACTGACTTTATATAAATGACTTTTTACGTGAGGAATACAGATCTGACAGTGTAAACAAATGCCATCCTCTGGACCCTCTTGTATTCCCGCATTTTACAATCCTATTTGTTTACGTTTTTATCGTCTGCTTCTGTCGGTATAATTCTATTGAAGTGGAAGGTTTTTGGCGGACCCCTCCTGTGTTCAATTGTAAGTTTATACTTGAAATAATTTTTCTTGTGTAAAATCCCGTCAGGATATGAAAGTACACATATTATATTATATTGTCCTGAAGTATAAAGTTTCAGAGTATAGTAGTTGTCGATATATTGATTTTTAAAATTATATTGGCCCTGCTAGATTTTACGATCGCCAGTGAGCCGCCATCTTGGTTTTAGCGAGCACCTGGATTTTGAACTAGAGAAAATCTTACATCTATCAACTTTAGGACTCTGTTCAGTACTCAAAAATAATATATCTTACAACTATGAGTGTTTAGACTTACCTTGCTGGAAACAATTTAGTCCGATAATGATTAGCTTTCTGTAGTTTGACAATCATTCTTGCCGTAACTGTAGCAAAAGTCAATGTTCTCGCCACATACACTCTGCGCACATTTGCTCACACGTTCAGGCTGGATAATCTGTCCTTCTTTGGCTAAAGAGCGTTTCCAATTTAAATTAGAGATAACAACGTGAAGCTCAGGAAATATGCTTCAAAGTGATATACGATTCACAGATTATCTGATCAAATTGATACCTATTTTGATGATAGAAACTGACATATGCCTTTTAGAAAAGAGCGTTCAAATTCCCGCCGCCTTGTTGAAAATTCTACAATCTGCTGCTAGTGACGTCATATTTTTGACTCGGCCTTCACCACAGCCAATCAAATTACTCGTTTCATTCAAGGCATAGTAACGTTACGTAATTGGTTAGCAACCAAAAACTATAAATAGGATCGAGAAATGACAAATGGACATTCGGTCTCGGAGAGGCGAAGGGCAAACATCTCCTAGCAATACTAAATACATACAAACAGTTGAAGTGCTGATTATTGAATATTAATGGTAAATAAAGAACACAAGACTAAGTACAAATTTATTAAAGAATTACCTTGTAGAGTACTTACCTTCAAGTAGTTACCCTCAAGGATTTACCTTCAGGAAATTACCCTCAAGGATTTACCTTCAAGAAATTACCCTCAAGAAATTACCTTCAAGGAATTACCCTCAAGGAATTACCTTCTAGGAAAATATATTTTAGGAACATTTCAGTGTTGCCTATCTTGGTGGGGAAATATTACCCCGTACGAAATTACCCCAGGAACTTTCATATTTACAAATACCAACATAAAAGTACCCGTAAGAATAGTACCCTAGGAACTTTTATAACAGAAGCTGAAAATTGAGATACGGTACTTCAGAATAATAACTGGCATAAAGAAAGATGTTGTACATTCTGTAAATAAATTTGGAGACTTGTTAATGTTGAATTTGAACAATTTGTTTGGACAATTGATGATTTTTGAGGATAAGTTGAGAATTTGAAATAACATGTGACTACGACCAGTCAGACGGACTTGACAAACTACAGCTGAAATATATTAAGATAAATAAATACGAACCTACCTAGTAGCGGCGTCTCCATTGAGTAAGCTCGAACGTTACCAAGAACAGATGAAATTAACAGAAGAAGTTAACAGACGAAGTTAACAGAAGAAGTTAACAGATGAAGTTAATGGACGAAGTTAACAAAGTTACAGACCTGGTAAACAGCGAGAAGTAAACAGACAAGCTTGACAGAAGAAATAAACAGAGCTAGTCTAATAAAATAAGAGAATCAACCAAGTCAGACATTTAGGGTAAATTAAAGCAAACAAGTTTGAAAACTAAAAAAATAACTTACCTTGAAGTAATATATGGTGGCAGCGAAAAAGTGAACTTAGGAAATTAAGGGTAAGAGTTACCCCTAGTGGAAATCCGCTACACCCGATTTGGCGTACCAATGGCCATCCACTCTGACCAGGGGCGTCAGTTTGACAGCAAAGTATTCCGGGGGATGTGCCGCATACTCGGAATGAGGAAAACGAGGACTACACCCTATCACCCCCAGTCGAACGGCATGATTGAACGGTTCAACCGGACCTTAGCCCAGATGTTGCATGCCAGCATTGACCGTCACCCGGACGACTGGGATCTTCACATTCCGTTGGTGCTGATGTCTTAACCGTGCGACCGTTCATGAGACAACGGGATATTCCCCAAACATGATGGTGTTTGGGAGGGAAATCGCCTTGCCGTCGTACCTGACTTTGGGAGCGCCTCCGAAACAGCAGGTAGAGCCGACACAGTGGGTCGAAGATCTCCGGGATGAGATGGCTGAGATACACGAGTTTACCCGAGAGACTACGAAGAAGAGCTTGAGGTGGCAGAAACGTATCTACGATACGAGAGCTTTTCCCCACAAGTACAAGCCTGGTGATCAGGTCTACCTGTATATTTCCGCCACTAAGCGTGGAGAGATCCGGAAACTACGAGACCGGTGGGGAGGACCTTATACTGTGAAAGAAATATCGCATCGCCGACGAGGCTGGTGGCCTCCGTGTAGTCCATCATGATCTTCTTAAGCCCTTCTACCCCAGAGAGACGTCGGATAGTGAGACCACTGAGTCTACAGAGAATGATGGTGATGTCGAGTCTGAGAATGACTCGGAGCCCGCGACGGTCTTTCCATATCCGGTGGAGCATCCAGCCGCAGTGAGATCTCCAGCACCTCGGCAGACGAAAAGCGGACGGAGAACCCGTCGGCCTCGAAGACTGGCAGACTACGAGGTTGGGTTACCGCCGGATCCTCCTGTTGAAGACGAGACGCCACTTTCGGAGGAGCAGATGGCCTTGCCGGAGACGTGGAGTCCTCCACGAACGACTCGTGGACGTCGTGTCCAGCGACCGAGGCGCTTTAATGACTACGTTTTAGCCTGCAAGTGGACAGGAGATGCACGACCGTATGGTCGGGGAAATACGGTTGATGCCCGTGATCGTCTAGGGATGACCTGTGGGGCAGGTGCGACCTCCAAGTACTCCCGTGGGCGACGAACACAGACTGGCCGATCCCGAGGCTTTACTGCCTCAGATGCATGATGCATGACTCCAGCAAGAGACAGCTGGGGCCTGCTGTGGACCTGATGTCCATTGCAGGTGACGACGACTTGACCAGGAAGTCAAGAGGACCGTCGTCCTGTAATTTTGTTGTATATACGTTGTACATATGTTCTGTTCTACACACCCGTGTTGTTGGTAGCGTGACGAGAGCCATGACGAGGGCGTCATGTTCTTCGAAGGCGGGGGTAGTGTAACGAAAGTGCAGGTTGACAACGACCCATTGGGATCCCCTTTAAAAAATCACAGCTTCCGAATGATACGTGACTATGTGAAATCGAAAGTTACATTGTGTTTATGTGTGCGGTTCACTTTCCTGATGGAATTCAACGCTGTAATTTTCCTAGAATGAACTATAATAATCCGGGAGACAGACAATGCCTCGAAAGCCGGGTGAAGTTATCTCAAACGATCAGTCGGGACGGTAAAAGGGACCCTGGTGAGCTCGCTTGCTTCGCTGTAGATGACGTCAGTCAGGAATCCGGAAGTCGGTTTCAGAGAATATGCAGATTAGGACAGTGAACTTTGCGGTCGTCGTATGAATTAACCAGAGAGAGTTGGAAGCTGAGATTTACCAGTTACGTCCGTTATGAATTATGGTTTGTTCCTCCATAGCCATATTTATCCAGCGAAGTCCAGATAAACTGATCGGGAAGTGTTGTAATTTGACAGTAAAGAGGGCGCTGATATCTTCGACGTCTGTTTCTACCTTTATCCACAGAAGAGCGGTAGCCCTATATAAGCCGGACTCCCGCTGAAACGACAGAGACCAGCAGAAACTTCGAGGTGAGAACACGCACGATTTATCGGGGAGAAGAAATCCAATACATTTCCGGGCCGGGACCAGGCCGCCGAATTGGAGAAGTGCCGCCGCCGAATCCTATAGCATCATTGCATACATTTACACACACTTACAATCACACGTCCGGGCTGTGTTTACTCTACTTCGATCTCTACCTATTTCAACCGTAACGCACAGTTGTGTGGATATTGCGCTGGGAGTTAGAGTATAGACACTTATCGTCAATGGTTATTCCTAATCTCTACTGTACGGTAGTGCAGGCTCAGCTCTGGGAATTAACTAACGGCGTTAGTGTTGATAGCACGGCCATACCTTTATGGTATCGATTAAGCTGTATCCGGTAGGAGACGCTAGTCTCTGTGAAGAGGGTACAGCTAGGCAAATCATACACAGTTCCTACCTAAACAATTATCCACGCACACACGAACTTAAACACACAATCTACGGGTTGAAATACATTCACGCTTAACACCCACAAGCTATAGGTTCGAGCCTATAGCTTGATAAATATACACCTACCCAGTCAATCGTACGATAAACGATTATCCATTCACGCCTCCATAAGCATAGTCTCTCACCACCCTGTACATATATTGAGTAATTCACGGCCAATCATAGATTACTACTGTCTCATACAGTAGTATATAAAGGGGGAATCCTTGACCAGATGCCCATCTATTGCGGGTGACCATACAGTAGTATAGAAGCGGGTGCCGATTCCAGGTGCCCATACAGTAGTATAGGAAGAGGGTTACTAGACCAGGTGCCTGCCTATCCACCGTGTGTTATCGATGTCCGATCCTATGTGGACCGTGTAGCCGTGAACTCTAGCCTTGATGATTCATCCTTGGAGCCGGACCGCGGAGTGAGTCGCCGTGAGCGGGGTCGCTAAAGCCTGGGGGTGTATTCCTACGAGGGGTGCCGTCTGCTGCTGTGGTGAGCCGTGCAGTTGAATAGTCCTGCGGTGTTACAGAGAGACGGGCCGGTGCCGTAGAAGCCTTTGTACTGTGATAGTACTGTCGTGCCCAGGCCGTCCGCATCCATTGACGGTTATCAACGCTTGGAGGGGCTTAGTCGTGTAAGACGAGACACGACGACGACGAGAAGTCCATACTACCCGAGGGAAGAAGACCGGGGGAAGGAAGACACACGTCGGACATAACCACGGAGGGGCCTAGTCGTGTAAGACGAGACACGACGCAGTGTTCATCCATACGGGAGTGAACGAAGACCTGGGGAAGGAAGATAGACGCTGGACCTTTCCACGTATACCTGGGGAAGGAAGATAGACGCTGGATCCTACCACAAAGCCCTGGGGAAGGAAGATAGAAGCTGGACCCATCCATGAGAGAACCGGTCGTGACCAGACTGTGGCTGTGACCAGGCCTGCTCGCGAAATAGCTAGGGCTATCTATTTTGTATATATTTTCTATTGAACTTCGGTTAATGATAACTATAAGAGTACAGATAATTCATATATAGGGATCTTCTTTGCAGGGATTGTACGCTACCACGATTTGAATCCTGTATACCTGCTCAAAGAACACAGGAAGGAAGCAATCAGAGATTGCTCAATTGTATGCCCCCCCCCCCTTCCGCTTTAATCCGACACTGCCCCGCCATTGTTCTGTTGTTTATTGGTTGGTGGAGGCCTAATTTGGATAATTATAAAAATTCTGTTCCTGTCACTTTTTTTGCCATGCCTCACATAATACATATTCCAAGTATCAGCCAACAAGTGATAATACGATGTTTCGATGCAAGATGGTCGCCAGGGCTTTCGCCAAATCCGAAAATGTAACCTGGTTATGAGACCTACATTCCTTGGGAGTATATTGTGGTGAAATTATGAAGCGATCAGCGAACTTTAAATTTTGCACCCAATTCACTCTTTTTGGGGCAACTTCATACTTTAACTTCAGGACCTATGTTGTCTGCTTTGGAATGTAGGATAATATATAATATAGCCATTTTTCTGGTCCAAATCGGTTATGGACCGAGATCCAGCCTGGACAAATGAATATATCCCATTCACTTTAGTTTTGATAAACAAAGGGCCATAACTCTTGAAAATATAACCGAAAGCAGAGAAACTTCACGCTGCACACCAATGGGTCACTGACCACATATCATGCAAATTTCATACTTGTCCATACAATATTAACCGAGATCCAGCCCTACAAGTCTCAAAGATTTGAAGAAAAAAGGGCCATAACTGTTGAAAATATATGCGAAATGTGGAGAAACTTCACGCTGCACAACTACAGGGCACTGACCACATATCCTGCAAATTTCATAATTGTCCATACAATATTAACCGAGATCCAGCCCGGACAAGTCCCAATTCACGAAGAATTCAGGAACAAAGGGCCATAACTCTTGAAAATATTAGCGAAACGTGAAGAAACTTTACGCTGCACAACTGTGGGGCACTGACCACATATCATGCAAATTTCATACTTGTCCATACAATATTAACCAAGATCTAGCCCGGACAAGTCCCATTCACAGAGATTTCAGAAAAAGGGCCATAACTCTTGAAAATTATACCGGAACTCGGAAAAAACTCAACGCTGCACATCTACGAGGCAATAGCCACATTCCATGCAAGTTTCAATCCTGTCCATCAAATATTAACCGAGATATTGCTCGGACAAGAAATTCGGACGGACAGACGGACGGACGGACAAAGCGATCGCTATATGCCCCCCCTCTAGTTAGAGGGGGGGCATAATTATATGTCAGTATTGCATTAATTTGCTTTGGTTGTCATTACAGGTCTTCCTTTCCAACCTCCTTGATCCAGACAAGGTGACAGGTTGAATCGAACTCCCTCGTTGGCCAGGATCAGTGCCCGAGTGCGTTCCCAGTAGCCTGACAGTTTGTCTTGGGGACCCTGCGCACTCTGTGGATCTGAAACATCCATTATCCCACGTAATAGAAGTAGTAAAAACGTTTCAGCTGTACTGTGTTTGTCGCGTATTTAGTCCTTCTAATTGTTATTGTTATCTAATTATTGTCACGTTTTGTCTCATGTCTGTATGATGATTATGAATATATATGCGGATAATAAATTCAACGATTTAGAAAAAAGAAAAAAAAGTTATGGTTAGATATAATTCTAAAGGTGTGCTCATGTTGTTTCGTTCGGCTGTTTACTTTCAATTGACTATACTATATAAATAAAGGTGATGGTACGATAAGGCGGGATTTTGGCCCATACGTGGTGCGGTTGAAATCGAAAAAATAAAATGCCCTAAAAATACTTGTGTTTTAATGTAACGGCAAGAGAAAATATAAGTACACAATATGGGAAAGTTTTAGTGCGATTGCGTTATGATTATAGTTATGACATGAAACTGAAATCCACAGTTTGTGCTATTTCGTGAAAAAAGGGTCTAAATCGAGTCCTTCAGACACGCATTTAGACGCGAAGGACCCCTTGGACCAAAACGCCATTTAACCTGGTGTTGTGCACTGCTGGAAAATCTTTTTGGTCCATACTAAAAAATGAAAAGTTATGAATCCTAACGTTTGAAGTTTTCGTAAGTAGATTAAAGTGACAAAATAGCCTGTTACAGTTGTTCGTATGTCGTGGTGTAGTGGATACGCACGTTGCATCACCAGCGCCTCGAAATGTTCTTTTACGGAGTTCGAATGCCAGGAGGGCAACATGTGTGACGTCGACAAGTTATTTCAATCTTTCTCATTTTTGTAAAAAGAAATTGCATTCAGTATACCTGAAATAAGATTTCAGTGTATCATTATGAACCAATTAAAAGTAAAATAAATATTGTTTACCGATGACAAGATACCGTGTGGACATTACGGGATAGTCAAACGTTGAAATCGAACGATCAGTCGCTAGCTGTAACAACGGCAATATATTCGACTAAATTGTGTATTTATTCTCCAATATGTGCATGTAAAATCTACTGCAACGTTGTGAAATAATAACGCCTTGGTATCGAAAATATGTGAAGCTATCATGGTTCACTGTAACATTCAGTCCGTTGATTGACAGTTGCCGCCGACGACAGGCTGTACATTGCATTGTGATTGACAGATGAAGAGAAGAAATGTACATTCCTATGAGTCGGCTGGCTGTGGGCAAAACCCCCGCCTTACAATACCATCTCCTTTCACTCCTTTGGGTGAAATATTCTCCCTGTAGAATATTCTAAATCGAATACTTCTCCATTCTATTTACATGTTGACTGGGGGAGGGGCTGAGAATGAGGAACCAAAAGAACCAATGGGTCTTCAGCGTATGCCCACATCTTGAACAAATTTCAATCCCACAATTGAAGTGCCCAATTATACGAACTTGCTAATATATGCATAATTCTGCTGCACAATGATGCTGCTTCTTGTTTTAGACTTTGTTGACATATAGTAATGGTCTATAGTTTGTGGCATGTTTTTTTGTGGAGGGCGGGGGGGTGTGACCTTGACCTGTACCACTTTTTAAAACGAAACTCATTAAATCTATTAAAATTTGGATGACAAACGGCAATGTGTAGGGAATAATTACATATAGCAAGAAGTATAGAATAGTGCCAGTTTTGATAGCGTCTTCGTCTAACCCTTACTGGGCCTGTGAACCGACTTCTATAGTGAGTGTGGTTTCCCTCCCTGAAAGTGTGTGTGGACAACAGCCTGGCTACATCTGCACTGGTCAACATGTACATGATGTCACAGGGCTATCCTCGCTTCATTCTCATAGCATCAGATTGCATACCTTACTAATGTGAAATTAATACGACAGCTTTGAAGCTTACAAACTCTGAAATTAGGAGAACGTCTTCGTTCTAAACATAGAGAAACCAATCGAATATTGGCTCAGGTTTGAGCAACTTCACCCATCTCGTTTATTATATAAGGCTTATTTAACGGATAAAAAACTTGGCAAGTCAAGCTGGTTCGTTAATATCCAGTGTATATTGCAATCTCTGAATCTCACTGGTTACATCTATAGACCATTTTTGTCCATCCAACAATACAATAAATCAAGCAGTCTTTGATAAGTTGACTAACAAGTTGGACAGTATATTTTCTGAGAATGTATCTCGAGATAACAGTAAACTTAGAACATATCAAATAAAATCTAAACCCATGTTCTCCCTTTATCTTGATGTTGTTGAAGATTTAAAGCAACGAAGATCACTTATACGTTTCTCAGACTGAGCACTACTAATCTAGAAATAGAAAGAGGGCGATACTCCAAAATCCCATTATCTAGTCGAATATGCAAATACTGTAACCTCTGCAAAATAGAAGATGAATGACACTTCTTGCTCAAATGCCCCAACTATAAAAAGCAACGTTGTGACACAATTCATACTATTACGCGTAAGCTTATTGATCCTCTGGTCCTATCAATGAGCATTAGCGAAATGTTTTTATTGCTTCTTGATCTCCCTGTAACTTATCTAATGTTGTTTCAAAATTTGTCTTTCACTGTTTTCAAGTGAGGAAAATGGTCGACAAGTCTGGCTGGAGATAATACAGAATAAAATTAAACAGTTTTAAAATTAAAACTGTCCACTAGTATAACACCTGTACGTATAGTTTAAAACGGTTTACCAGTAAATGACAACTTTTATCACCTCAGGATAATATATTGTCCCTTGAAAATGTATTTGTGTTTGTGAATTGTACCTTGCCATGACGGCTATCTGTTCTTTGGTACAATAAATTGAAATTGAAATTATAGTCTGTCCAGGGTGCCAAATAATACACTTAAAATCTAATGGCATATGATGTCACCCGAGAGATAGCTCATTGTCATATTAGTCGGCCGGCCAAAGACCTCAAAAACGCTTTTAAAAACTTTCGATGGCATTTTTTGTTACAAATGGGTACCCATGCTAAATTAGTTCTTTGAGTGGTAGGGATCAAGGTAGGAGGGGATACCACCCTGATTTTGGTCAATTAATGTCATTTTGGGGTCACTCTTTGGGTCAAATAAGGTCAAAAATGGGTAAAAATCGGTTATAAATTAACATCCAGCGCATTGGTTGATACCAATTAGTATCCAAGCTGAATTAGTTCAAAAGGGTTAGGGTTAGTGTAGAGTGTCAAGTAGTCATAGATAACACGTTTATTATCAAAATTAAGGTCATTTTAGGGTCACTTTTGGGTCAAATAAGGTCAAAAATTTGTGAAAATCGGTTATATGCGCAAGTAGTATACAAAGGCTAAATTGGCGAAGTAGCGCCTCACTGCGCATGCGCAGAACCTTGTGTGACGTCACAGCGACCTGTTTTTGGGGCGTATTGGGGCGTGTGCGCATGCGTGATGTGTGGGAGGTGGGTACAAGATGGCCGCGAGTGTGAGTGAGTGCAAGATGTGGGAGGTGGGTACAAGATGGCCGCCAGTGTCAGTGAGTGCAAGATGTGGGAGGTGGGTACAAGATGGCCGCGAGTGTCAGTGAGTGCAAGATGTGGGAGGTGGGTACAAGATGGCCGCGATCAATGAGTGCATAGAAGAAAAAAAGTTCCGGCAAAAAAAAAAAAAAAATGTATTCATCCGCGGTGATGCGGTTTGGCCGTGGTTTTGGCGGTAATTCGGTCTCGGGAAAAAGCTTCCGCGGAGAAAAAGTAGTCCCTAGATAAAATGGTCCGATTGGGTCGAGTGAGGTATCAAAGTGAAGCTTAGGTGAAGGGGCATCTAATGGGCTAGGTGTGGGGTTGAAATATCGGCATTCTGCGCATGCGCGGTGACCGAAGGGTATGAAAATAGCCTTTTTGGAGCTAGGGGAGCCCCTAGTGTACCGATGGGGTCGAGTGAGGTATCAAAGTGAAGCTTAGGTGAGGGGGCATCTAATGGGCTGGGTGTGGGGTTGAAATATCGGCCTTCTGCGCATGCGCGGTGGCCCAAGGGTATGAAAATAGCCTTTTTGGAGCTAGGGAGCCCCTAGTGGACCGATGGGGTCGAGTGAGGTATCAAGTGAAGCTTAGGTGAAGGGGCATCTAATGGACTGGGTGTGGGGTTGAAATATCGGCATTCTGCGCATGCGCGGTGGCCGAAGGGTATGAAAATAGCCTTTTTGGAGCTACGGGAGCCCCTAGTGGACCGATGGGGTCGAGTGAGGTATCAAAGTGAAGCATCCATGAAGGGGCATCTAATGGACTGGGTGTGGGGTTGAATTAGGGTCATTCTGCGCATGCGCGGTGGCCGAAGGGTATGAAAATAGCCTTTTTGGAGCTAGGGGAGCCCCTAGTGGACGATGGGGTCGAGTGAGGTATCAAAGTGAAGCATCCATGAAGGGGCATCTAATGGACTGGGGGTGGGGTTGAATTAGGGTCATTCTGCGCATGCGCGGTGGCCGAAGGGTATGAAAATAGCCTTTTTGGAGCTAGGGGAGCCCCTAGTGGACCGATGGGGTCGAGTGAGGTATCAAAGTGAAGCATCCATGAAGGGGCATCTAATGGACTGGGTGTGGGGTTGAATTAGGGTCATTCTGCGCATGCGCGGTGGCCGAAGGGTATGAAAATAGACGTGTTGGAGCTAGGGGAGCCCCTAATGGACCAATGGGGTCGAGTAAGGTATCAAAGTGAAGCTTATGTGAAGGGGCATCTGATGGACTGGGTGTGGGGTTGAAATATCGGCATTCTGCGCATGCGCGGTGGCCGAAGGGTATGAAAATAGCCTTTTTGGAGCTAGGGAGCCCCAAGTGGACCGATGGGGTCGAGTGAGGTATCAAAGTGAAGCATTCATGAAGGGGCATCTAATGGACTGGGTGTGGGGTTGAATTAGGGTCATTCTGCGCATGCGCGGTGGCCCAAGGGTATGAAAATAGACGTTTTGGCATCTAGGGGAGCCCCTAATGGTCGAATGGGGTCGAGTGAGGTATCAACGTGAAGCCTAGGTGAAGGGGTATTTGATGGCTGGGTAGGTGCATGTAAAAATTTTCCTGAAAAAAAAAAATACGGAACACGGACTTTATCGAAAAACCTGGGAAAATGCCTATATGGGGTATGAGGGGTATATAGGTCGCCGGGCTTAACGGGGCTTGTCTATCAATAGAGTTATCTCCCCCTAGTTCCAGGGTGGGTGTATGTAAAAATTTTCCTGAAAAATACGGAATACGGACTTTATTCTAAATTACGGGAAAATGCCTATATGGGGTATGGCAGGTATAGGACCATCCTGGGAAACCTACTTCTCCACATTTGCGGTATAGGTTGTGGGGTCTCGTTTTACTCGTCTCGTCATTTAGAACATGATAGGAAGTGTCCCCGTGCGAATCGGTGAAATTTTTGAAAAAAGTCACCGAACCCCATATAGTCCCATACTGAGGGTATAGGATCAATGTTTGTCCCCCTGGGAAACGTACTTCTATACATTTGCGGTAGGGTTGTGGGGTCTCGTTTTACTCGTCTCGTCATTTAGAACATGATAGGAAGTGTCCCCGTGCGAATCGGTGAAATTTTGAAAAAAGTCACCGAGCCCCATATAGACCCATACTGGGGTATAGGTTCAATGTTTATCCTACTGGGAAACCCACTTCTATACATTTGCGGTAGGGTTGTGGGGTCTCGTTTTACTCGTCTCGTCATTTAGAACACGATAGGAAGTGTTGCGGAGCGAATCGGTGAAATTTTTGAAAAAAGTCACCGAGGCCTGGGTAGGCCCATAGGCCTATACTGCATGGCTATGGGTGTATAGGCCCATACGGGGTGGACATGTTGGAGTCTAGGTGAGTCCCTAATGGTCCAATGGGGTCGAGTGAGGTCTTATTTTGAAGCTCTCGTGGAGGAGCACTTGACTACACTAATGGTTCGTCCGTGTTCAATAGTCTGCGCATGCGCAGTCTGGCCGTAGTATAGAAAACAGGCATTTGGGTGCTATGTAGGGGTGTGTTTGGGTTAGAGATGAGCTAATCACGGTTCGAATGGGTCGTGTGAGGTGTCAAAGTGAAGCTTGTGTGGGGTAGAGTCAGAATGGTGTGTTTTTGAATGCATGTCGCGTTAATCTGCGCATGCGCAGTTGGTTGTAGTAAGTAAAGTGGCCATTTTCGGGGCAGTGAAGGAAGTTATTTGGGGTCGAGATGGGCTAATCACGGTTCGAATGCGTCCTGGAAGGTGTCATCTTGTAGTTCTCGGGGTGTACATTCCGATTTGAGGGATGTTCGCGTCATCTGTGACGTCATCGGTGACGTCATCGGTACGAGTAGTAGCGAAAGTGGACATTTTCGGGCAGTACATGAAGGTATTTGGGGTCGAGATGGGCTATTCACGGTTCGAATGCGTCCTGGAAGGTGTCATCTTGTAGTTCTCGGGGTGTACATTCCGATTTGAGGGATGTTCGCGTCATCTGTGACGTCATCGGTGACGTCATTGGTACGAGTAGTAGCGAAAGTGGACATTTTCGGGCAGTACATGAAGGTATTTGGGATCGAGATGGGCTATTCACGGTTCGAATGCGTCCTGGAAGGTGTCATCTTGTAGTTCTCGGGGTGTACATTCCGATTTGAGGGATGTTCGCGTCATCTGTGACGTCATCGGTGACGTCATCGGTACGAGTAGTAGCGAAAGTGGACATTTTCGGGCAGTACATGAGGTATTTGGGGTCGAGATGGGCTATTCACGGTTCGAATGCGTCCTGGAAGGTGTCATCTTGTAGTTCTCGGGGTGTACATTCCGATTTGAGGGGTATCCGCGTCATCTTTGACGTCATCGGTGACGTCATCGGTACGAGTAGTAGCGAAAGTGGACATTTTCGGGCAGTACATGAAGGTATTTGGGATCGAGATGGGCTATTCACGGTTCGAATGCGTCCTCGAAGGTGTCATCTTGTAGTTCTCGGGGTGTACATTCCGATTTGAGGGATGTTCGCATCATCTGTGACGTCATCGATGACGTCATCGGTACGAGTAGTAGCGAAAGTGGACATTTTCGGGCAGTACATGAAGGTATTTGGGGTCGAGATGGGCTATTCACGGTTCGAATGCGTCCTGGAAGGTGTCATCTTGTAGTTCTCAGGGTGTACATTCCGATTTGAGGGGTGTCCGCGTCATCTGTGACATCATTGATGACGTCATCGGTACGAGTAGTAGCGAAAGTGGACATTTTGTGGGTGCGTGAGGGTGAGTTTGGTGTAGAGATGCACCATCCTTAGTCCGAATGCGTCTTGTGAGGTGTCATTTTGTAGCTCTCAGGGTGTACATTCCCAATTGAGGCATGTCCGAAGCATCTGTGACGTCATCGATGACGTCATCAGTAGGAGTATTAGCGAAAGTGAGCCTTTTGGGGCAGTGCAGGGAGGTATTTGGTGTAGAGATGGACCATCCGCGTTGCGAATGCGTCGTGTGGGGTATCATGTTGTAGCTCTCGGAGTATATACCCTGATTTCAGGGATATTTATAGCATCTGTGACGTCATTGGTGACGTCATTAGTACAAGTTGTAGCGAAAGTGGGCATTTTTAGCAGTGAAGGATGTTATTTGGTGTAGAGATGGACCATCCGCGGTCCAAATGGACCGTGTGAGGTATCATCTTGTAGCAACGCCCACCAACACCATTCTTAATGCTTCAACGCCCTGGTGAAATAGCTCAGAAGCTCTGATATTCCATGGAATTGTCACTAATTCTTCGAAATGCGGTGATGCCCGTCAGCGCCCGTCGTTACACCTTAACACTCTAACATAACGCCATGATATAGACCAGAGAGAGAACAACAACAGCAACAACAACAAGGATGACACATGAGAGAACAACAACAACAAGAAGTTTTTTTCATATAGTTTATTCTCCCCAATGTTACATCATACCCACGCTGGGGGAGCCGCGTTGGGTATATTTACAATTCAAGAAGATTCTTATCCAATCAGAGGCCACCATTTGCATGTTTCATATTCGTTCCTGTCCGTTAGATGTATTCTTGTCCAATCAGAAGTCTCCATTTCAGAAAGTGCCATCTGAACCGTTTATTCTAATCATCGTCGGGCAGGCCAGGATACCGTTGAGGCAACATATCCTCAGATAGTTGTTTGCGCATTCTGAGTATCTATCAGTGCATGGGTGAATACTTTCATCCGATGGAGGTGGTGGTCAGTTTAACCACGAAGAACGCAACATTGGTCATTATCTCCACTATCCACTTGGTGTTACAATTCAAGAAGACTTGTCCAATCAGAGGCCACCATTTGCATCTGTCATATTCGTTCCTGTCCGTTAGATGTATTCTTGTCCAATCAGAAGTCTTCATTTCAGAAAGTTCCATCTTCGGCCATGTTCGCTTTGAACCGTTTATTCTAATCATCGTCGGGCAGCCCAGGAAACCGTTGAGCCAACATATCCTCAGATACATGTTTGTGCATTCTGAGTATCTATCAGTGCATGGGTGAATACATTCACCCGATGGGTTGGTCGGTCAGCTTGGTCACGAAGAACGTAACATTGGTCACACTGTCCACTCTCCACTTGGTGTTGGGTCGTTGTTGTTGGGCCCATTCCAAGGGGTCCACGGTGTTCAGTTTCTCCAGCATCGTCTCTAGCGACACTCGGTTAATGATGGTAAACGGTTGGTCAAATACCCAGATGTTACTGCTCGGGTAAAAGTATCGGACTTGGTCTGTCTCCTTATGCCGCAGCACATAACCAAACGCCAGATTTAATTTGAAGGACGTAGCTTGGTCATTGAAAATGGCTTCCATGTAGCTGCGTAGACGGGCGAGGTCGGTCAGTCGGGAATTGTAGATATCTTGAATAGGGCGATGACGGTGGAAACAGTGCCGTATCATGGACCAATGGCGCCGATAAATGTCACTCACTGGCTGGGCGCCCTGTAAGAGATCGCTAGGAACATTTATGGGCTCGTCCAGAAAATGTTCGATGTTGTCAGGCGTATGACTCGAAACCGTAACGGAGGGGTTCGGCTGGATATCCAGGCCCTCCTGGACCGTGGGTATAGGCAGGCTCTTCGTCATCGCATCACCAGTGGCGTTCGTCTCTCCGGGTTCATCTTCACTGGGTCTGACCTTCCGCGGCTCCTCTTTAGTGGGAAGTTGTCGCCCAAACCGTAGAGACTGGGCATGCATCAAACGTTGGTGCTGTCTAAACCGACTGGGTCGTTTGAAGAGTCGACCACAATCATTACATAGTACCGTCGCACCCGCGTGGAGTACCCTCTCATGACGCAGTAAATGATCCTTCCGATTGAATGACCGTGCGCAGATTATACAAGTATACCGGGCATCATTGTGGGTGGAGGCCTCGTGGCGGCGCAAGTCGTGCAGACGAGTAAACAGCTTCTGGCAAGTTGTGCAAGTGAACATCTTGGTGGTTGACAGAGTGTCTGATGAAACGGCCAGGCCGCTTCCCTTTTATAACACGCTAGCTGGTGATCTATTTTTAGCACACTCAGTTCAACTATCCCCAAGTCGAGGGCCGAGCCGTGACATCTTCGGTAACATCCGTGTCTCTTCGGTCACCTCCGTACCGTCAACGATCAACATGTAGACATATAGAGTATGTACGGCATGTTATGGTATTCATCGGTGCATGAGTGACGCATTCAGCCGATGGGAGTGGTCGGTCAGCTTGGTAACGAAAAACGTAACATTGGTCACACTCTCCACTGTCCACTTGGTGTTGGGGCGTTGTTGTTGGGCCCATTCCAAGGGATCCACGGTGTCCAGTTTCTCCAGCATCATCTCTAGCGACGCCCGGTTAATGATGGTAAACGGTTGGTCAAATACCCGGATGTTACTGCTCGGGTAAAAATATCGGACTTGGACTGTCTCTTTATGCTGCAGCACATAACCAAACGCCAGATTTAATTTGAAGGACGTAGCTTGGTCATTGAAGATGGCTTCCACGTAGTGGCGTAGACGGGTGAGGTCAGTCAGTCGGAAATTGTAGATATCTTGAATAGGGCGATGACGGTAGAAACAGTGCCGGATCATGGGCCAATGGCGCCGATAAATGTCCCTCACTGGATGGTCTTCGTGTGCCAGATCGCTGGGAACATTTATGGCTTCGTCCACGAAGTGTACTTTGCCCTCCACGTCGTACAAAATCTGGCCCATGGTCTTGTCGTCGGAATTTGACTGTTGAATTAGGGCGACATCATCATCGGCCCTCGTGCGATGGGTGGCAGTTCCCCCTGTTTCGATATTCATGCCTACAGGCTCTTCTATCTGCAAACGTGGCTGCGGAACAGGGTGTCGTGTGCGTTGGTGTCGCAGCAACTGACTGGTCGGTTTGAAAAGCCGACCACATTCTTCGCATGGACGCTTGGGTACTTCATGGCGTGCACCTGTGTGGCGCTGTAAATGATCCGGGCGCTGAAACGACAGTGTACATATCGTACAGTTATACCGGGCGGTTCCTTCGTGCTTGGTAGCCTCATGGCGGCGCAAGTCATGCAGACGAGTGAATGATTTCGAGCACGTAGTACAAGTGAACATCTTGGTGGTTGACAGAGTGTCTGATGAAACGGCGAGACCGCTTCCCTTTTATAGCACGCTAGCTGATATCATGTTCGGGCACTTCCGTGTCTCTTCGGATGTAAAAGTCCCCGGATGTAAAAGTGCCCGAATGTTTACGAATGTTCCACCATTCCGGACTTCTATCAGGTCCATGTCCAGAAGCTCTCATACGCCGCCATTTTGGAGCCGCCATGTTGGATCCGCCATTTTGGAACCGCCATCTTGCATATGTCCCATAATGCACCGGGTCAAAATACTCGCTTCTGATTGGACGAGAGCTCTGTGACGGATTTTAAATACTCGCTTCTGTTTGGTGTACGTCGCTAAAGGTAACCGGAACTGACCTTTGACCCCGGCGCGCAAAGGTTTCATGACGGATTTTAAATACTCGCTTCTGTTTGGTGTACGTCGCTAAAGGTGACCGGAACTGACCTTT
>JAVTVY010049426.1:0-24069 GCA_036873755.1 Hanleya hanleyi
AAATTAATATTTCTTGTCCAAAATAGCACAGGTACATCCTCTAATCATAAGAAACATGTGTACCAAGTTTCATAATCATCCAATGACAGCTGACAACTGGAGCAAAGTTACCATGTAGATGTATATGTATACATGTAGAGGCCTACATGTACAATTTACCTAAACAGAAAACTCATTCATTTGCCATAATTTGGAGAAAAATTAATATTTCTTCTCAGAAATAGCACAGGTACATCCTCTAATCATAAGAAACATGTGTACCAAGTTTCATAATCATCCAATGACGGCTGACAACTGGAGCAAACTTACCATGGACATGTATATGTACAATTTACCTAAACAGAAAACTCTTCATTTACCATAATTTGGAGAAAAATTAATATTTCTTGTCAAAAATAGCACAGGTACATCCTCTAATCATAAGAAACATGTGTACCAAGTTTCATAATCATCCAATGACAGCTGACAACTGGAGCAAAGTTACCATGTAGATGTATACATGTAGAGGCCTACATGTACAATTTACCTAAACAGAAAACTCATTCATTGCCATAATTTTGAGAAAAATTAATATTTCTTCTCAAAATAGCACAGGTACATCCTCTTATCATAAGAAACATGTGTACCAAGTTTCATAATCATCCAATGACAGCTGACAACTGCAAGAAACTTTCCAAGTACAGATGTACATGTGCACTTCAGCTAAACGCAAAACTCATTCATAGGGATTTTAACATTAGAGTACCCCAGGGGTAGTACTCCCAGGTGGCATACCCACCCCCCATATTTTTTATATTTTTTTTATATTTTTTCTAATTTTTCTAGATTTTTTTTTAACTTGCTAAACCAAAAACCCATTCATTTCCAGGCAGGGGACACTGACACCGACACCGACGACGACATCCTCTTTCCCCCTCTCACAATATCTCCCCTTTACTTCGTAAGGCAAGATAAAAATTATAAAACGATACAATGTCCCCTATGGACCACCGTAGAAGTGAGAACTGACCAGGAAGAATGGTCCTCTGGATAGTTGAGAACACTCTTGTACTTCTTTGAGATGTTCCTCAAACATGTGACTGTCCAAGATATGGTCCACATCACTACCCTGATGGACGTCCACTATCTGAAGGTCAAGGCCGTAATGCAGACAGCATAGCTGTAACTCCGGAAGCGCCTGCATCCACAATGTCTGGCGTTCCAGCTCAAACTCTGCGAAAGAGAAATTCTCCATGTTAATTCTCAGCTGTCGCGTGCAGTTGATTGATCATCCAACCACAAGAAGTTGAATTTTCCCCTGATAATAAGGTCATTTAATAGAGTTTACAGAAATAAGAGCATCATGGGATACCAGTATATTCCAGTTTCAAAGTGACTTGATTGTTTAATTTAAATTTTCAAAAAGAAGTCTGTGATTTTTATTGGCAGGACAGGTATTCAAACAGGACATTGATGAAATGGTACAACACACGTTGCTTTGACAAGATTATGACACATGCAGTCAAATTTATCCGGTGAGTCGAACAGAATTTCATCCAATCTGATTTACTGTTAACAGATCTATTATCAAAGGAGTTAACATGCTTCAGCAGGTACCATAAATCATTCAGGTAAACTACGGACACAGTGTTAATAAAGAGGATATGGATCTCCTGTGCCAGTATTAAACACTGTACATCATGATGATGACACAGTGACCTGAACACCATGATTCAGTCATTAGAATCTGTTTGGTGCAGTCTGAATCTGACTCAAACCATACCTTAAAAAAAAAAACTCTCCATCTAACATGTCACGAATTTAAGATCTGGATCTAAAATAATGCTCCCTATATTACATGTTGCTGATTTAAGGACTCGAGGCCCGGGGTAGCGCCTGATACTAGACACCCTCATGCATTCTGTCTCATTTCATCACAACCACTTCACATACATATTTATGTTTTATATGGTTGGAAAGATCACGATTCGGGCGTTCCAAATAAAGTAAAACTTTAATTCTTACGTTTATTTCACCGGTTTTGTTGCAGTTAGAAAACAGTTATTTCAAAAAAATAATGTCTTTTTTATATCGCTAATTTCACCTATTATTTTACAAGTAACGAGTCCGAGATTATGCATGGTGATAATAAACCTTTCAAACCAAACAGGTGTGTCTCAGTTTTTTTTTAAGCTCTTAGAAAAAGTCTGAGAGCGTTGTAAAGTTTATTTTTCGAAACAAAATGAAAGTCTATTTCAAGTTCCAATAACTTCAAAACAAAGCAACATTTTGAAAAACTGAGACACAATCGTTCGGACTGTAATGTATATATTATACTCCCCAAAAATTGACATGATCGGATGAAAAATAGAGAAGTTATTAGCAAGTTTGTATGTACCAGCTGTGTAAAAAAATATGTCGGATATAGACCGTAAACAAAAATACTCTACTTTTCAGATGATATTCCGTAATTATTATCCGCTACTTCATGATAATGACACAATATTCTCACACAACATATAGGGATTATAGACCAAACGTTCTTTGATCACTTTGGAACAATATATTTTGAGAAAGTGTAGAAAACCAGTCACGAAGATGAATTTTTATGCTGGAATATGCCCCGTTGGTCAGTTTTCACGCCTTCCGAAATCCCTCACCGCGGGTGATTGAGTAGACGTCGAGCATTCTATAGAAGGCTAATACGGAGATGTGATTTGCAGCAATTGGACATTCATGGATTTAATTGCCGACTGAAAAAGGTCTAGCTCAAGGAAAGAGAAGAAAACTGGTCAGTCCACAGACCTCAAACGGGAAAAAACTGGCAGCGGCCATTTCCGGAGTGGAGCTAAAAAACTTTACTATTATCGCGAAAGTATACAATTTGCGGGAATAATGTTTGCCTTTCTTTATAATTATATGTACGATGGTGAATACATAAAGTATTTATTTTGAATGAATACCTCACTTTCTACATTTGCCGCATGTATAATGCGATAATGCAGTATGAAGTAATACTGAATCGGAGGTATATATGACCGAACAGCAGAAGTCGTGTAATAATGTTTATCAAAGTTTCTTTTTGCCTGCATGCGTGTCCTACTAATCTTGTAACGTTTTCTTCCCATGATTGTGTTGGCAAGCAAGATATGTTGATAGAATGTCAAGTGAGATATTATGAAAAACATTATGCAAATTCGCAATATATATATCTGTATATACCACATGCTTTCCTGAAATGGTTGACCACCTGAGCAGTGTGTTTGTATTTTTTATTTTGTCATGTGGCGCGAAAACACTGAGATAGACCATATAATTTCCTGTTCAATATTTTGTAAACGATGGCGGCTTTGGCATGAATGTAGTAGAAAAACAACTAATTATAATAAATGAGCCCAGCGTGCGAATTGTGTGTATTGCAGTGACAAGTAATTAGCCAAGGTGCGAAGTCACAACAGGCGATAACACCGACTGTGAGTAATGCGCGCTAATCCACACAGCACAGAGTTCTTCCACAGACAGTGAATTTTTGAGAGCTAAAATTTCACGTTTGCAAACATTTTTTAAGGAAAATAACAGAAACACTTGATAGGTTTTTTCTTCAACTTTTGAAATATGCAAAGAAAAAAATATCGATAGAATGAGCCTATTCCCCTCGAGTCCTTAAGATCTGGAACCAAGATATGGGTTTCCGTGTTCAGAAACACGTCATCACTATTAACATCTTATCTTCTCATATGTTTTACCTTGTTTCGTAAGATTAATATTTTATTATATAAAAACCATGATGATATTAACATTTAGATATATCGGTCAATTCATAATATCTCAAGGTCAACCTCTCTTTCCCCCACATTTGTGTCCTGACCTTGACATTTCAAACATACATCCTCGAATCGTGGATATGCTCTGTTATTGATCAATACTCAGAACACGGAAACGGGAGTGCTGATTCCAGATCTAAATGAGCGACAAGTAAAGACTGGGCGTGGTTCTCAATTGTGGATCAGGTTTTAATCAGATACATGTAGGGTGTAATCTGCAAACATAATTTGTCAACTGATTATTGAAGGCTACGGAGAAAAGTTAACACATCCTATGGAGGACAAACAGTAATTAACCCAATTAATGCTTTTCATCAAACCAAGTAAATCACTAATTTTATCCTGTTCAGTGAGCTTGTCATTACTTGTAATGATATAGGTGTTCAATCAGCCATTCCAACCTAATGATAATTGATCTATGCTAGACACACCTATCAAGGGCACGGAGTCCAGCTTCTGGTAGAAATCAGTGGCTTGTTAAGATTGCTCCTCAGTGTAGACTGATATCCATGTCATTTTCTTCATATTCAGCATTCATGTTCTCAATTTAAAATATATATTCCAAATATCGAATAAAATATGGGAGGTCCCCCATCAGGCCTTGTTTTTCGTCAAAATTCACGGGAATCCAAATATATTCTCGCAACCCAGCTCTTTGGGAATCCACGGGAATCCAATGCTATCATTTCTATACAGATTGCTAATATTTTCCGGAAATCTGTTGGATTCTCGCAAATTATTTTGCGGGAGTGCTATTCCCATGGGAAAACAAGCCCTGCCCATGATTTTTGAATATTTTAGATTGAAATTATTAGGTCGTTTTACAAATTGTTTACATAAATTGCTATTTGAATGTCTAGAATCCATGTCAATTTCTGCATACTCGGTGTATATATTCCAAATTCAGTATTGATTCAAAATTTAGAATAAAAATTGGGGGAGTCCCACACTACTTTTTGATTTAGTAACGATCAATTCATGAATTTCACCTGTTGTTTTCAAGAAGAGCTGGAGTGACGTCACAGAAATGTCACTGCGATTATGACGTCGCATTGTGACATTATGAAACCATGATGTTCAGAATGCAATGACATAGCACTGAGTGCGATACTTGACTGCACGGTGCATTGCGCAAATGGTTATTTCGGACACTTTCCAGCCACTTTAAATCCCATTTCTGTATATCCTAATATGGATCAGCAACATTTTGACACGCTACATGTCAATTTTAGTAAACAACATTTTGGTATGCAACATTTTGGCACAAAGTGAAGGCTACGACATTTCGAGATTTTTTTGTCTTCTTCTGTCAATGGTTTAAGAAGAATTGGGCAAAATATGTGCATAATTTACAGAAATATATGGAAGACTTACAGAAGATTTGATTTTGTATTCAGTTACATTAAAAATACATGTACTGCAGATAATAATAGCAAAGTCCCTATCGATCAGTCAACATATATCTATAGATACAATATGCTGAGTAAGATTTTGAAATCTGGAAAATCACTGAAAAAAATTATATCTTGAGAGAAGCTACATGTATCTATATGTTAGCAAACAAAAGTGAAAAACATAAATTGGCATGTACATGTACAATAGATGTCGAAATGTAGTGCGCTGTAAAATTTTACTCACGACTTTGTGTTGACAGGTTGCATGCCAAATGTTGCATGCTGAAATGTCAAGATCAGTATATGGGGAAATATTATTAATTAGTAATAAACGATGATTATACTTCATTTTTCCCTGCTTTTTTTATTTTTCACAGTCACAAGTTGGAAACGAGACTGTGAACACTGAGACAGATGTCCAAGGGTCATCATTGTGTTAACTTTAAAACTGTTGTTGAAAACCAGCTGCAAATCATGATAATTCAGTCAATTATCCAGCAAACTTGTGAATCACCCATCTAACTATTCATTCCCTCAAACCTGCTAATTTATACATGGATCATTAACTGGTCATTAGATAACAGGAATAGAGAGGTGTGAAGTCAAAGAAATAGACATACAATATATCACATGAATTGTGTGACTAATATAAGGTCACAGGACCAACGAACATGATGAAGTAGCGTTTGATATGATTTAAGTGTGTACCTTGACCTAAGACTGACCATTCCATGGTCGTAGGAGGCTTAAAATCAATCTAATGGACTTACTTTTATTATTTATCGAAGAAATAATTGATTACAGCAGGTGGAGAAACTAAATTTTGACACTCGCATCATGCTTCTTGACGAAATTCATGCGCGCCGCCATTTTAGCATGGTTTAAGCCCACTGAGCATTGGTTTAGCACAGAATGTCGACCGGTGACCCCAAAAAATGCTTGGATTAGTCCCTAAATTTCATCAAAAGTAGGTCAGCTCAGAACTTGCTGGTAATAGTCCCCTAAATGCACGTTCATGCCAAAAATCAAGGTTCTAATGTCAATAGTTCTCCTTATTTTGCCGGAGAAAGGAGTGGGATGGACTGACTCACTCACTCATTACCGGACAATTTGCAAATGAGAGCCTACTTCGTAGGAATAGATCAGTATAGATGTACTTATCCATGTAAAAAACATTGTAATTAATCTGCTGTTGCAAATACCCTGGACCTACGAAGTAGGATGAGGAAGATGACTTGGGGGTCCAAGCGTAATGTTTTAGGTCACCTAAGTAGGTCAAATTTTCACCAAATGCAGGTCAGCTCGGAACTTGCTGGTAACAGTCTCCTAATGCACGTTGATGCAAAAAAATGAAGGCTCTAATGTCAACGGTTCTCCTTATTTTGCCAACGAAAGGATTTGGATGAACTGACTCATTACCGGACAATTTGCAAATGAGAGTCTACTTCGTAGGAACATAAAACATGAACTTTTTGTTTGTTCTGTATTTAGTACCTTAAAATCAATTTCAAAGATAGAATTATTAATGAATATATATATATATTTGACTGCTGAAATGTTATACCCCCCATAAAGATGGTTGCCATAACAACAAATCTAATTATTCCAATAATTATTTAACAATGCACATATACTCCCAGTAAAGAAAATAATAGATTACACATGTGAAAGTTTGGAATATACCCGAGCTGTGGGTCTCCACGTTTAAGTATGCCATCACTGCCTATTATTTCCAGGCCAGTTTTTTTTATGGTGCACTAGCTTCCTGCACAGCCTTTAATGTAAATTGCCAGGTGACTTGAATAGGTAGCGTTATCACATCAAATACATTGCATTCCCTAGCAACCGATATTAACATCCGCATGCTATACCATAACAGGTACTTGTTAAGCAGATACTGAGCGGATTTCCAAGGTAATATGGGTCCTTCACAGACATGAGTAGTGTGACTAACATCACAGGACCTATGAAGTAGGATGAGGAAGATGACTTGGGGGTCCAAGCATAATGTTAGAGGTCACCGAGATGACTTGGGGGTCCAAGCGTAATGTTATAGGTCACCGAAGTATGTCAAATTTTCATCAAAAGTCGGTCAGCTCAGAACTTGCTGGTAACAATCCCCTAATACATGTTCATGCCAAAAATCAAGGTTCTAATGTCAACGGTTCTCCTTATTTTGTCGACGAAAGGATTCGGATGGACTCACTCATTACCGGGCAATTTGCAAATGAGAGCCTACTGTACATGTACTTCATAGAAAAAGTATATAATCACCCTAAATGTTCAGTGAAGGTAAGCATTTGCTAATGAGATCCTGAATAAGCAGGGTAAAGGGGCCATGGTAAAGCTCTCCTGGATTCAATGATACATCACTGAGCTTCTACCTGTAAATCATTAATATTGGATATACAATGTATTCCTCTCATTTACAGTCAAGATAATGAAACTACATGTAATTAGAATCAAACTACAACCTGACTCTTGGCATGTAACTAGTTTACTGATGTTGATGGTACACGGATTAATTATTGTTAATGATGGTTATACATGTAGCAGAAGACATTACTGTGCCATTATTCTTATTTAGAGAGGACAGTTCTTTGGTAATAAACTTCCCCTATTAATTAGAGACCTTTAAGAAGGTGACAAGAAGGTGTGTGAGTGGGTGCGGGAATAGAAAACCATTCAAATATTATATTGAAGTTGAATACAAAATCCCTCTAATATGGTGAATGTCTAACATTTTTTGATGAAATAAATTTTTACCCCTCAGCCATTATGGCCTTGGGCTATTGTCTTCGTCATGAATGTCCGTCCGTTACCGCATTTAAGGCAAAACCACTTGAGATACAGTCACCAAATTTTGGAAACAGTTATAAGTCAGATGCCTATCAAAAATGGCACCACTTAGCCTATATTTTACACAGTCTTTACAGATGTATTAATTTCTGATTTTGTGATATATGCTCTAATGTAACCAACTATATCTGCAAAACTGCTATTGCATTTTGGAAACTTATTTATATAGTTGTATTCTAGAAGGCTCGCCAACAGAAAATTAGCCATCTCCGCCCTTATTTTACAGAGTTATGCCCCTTTTCAGGTGCGATGATCTCTGACTTGGTGATATATGCTTGAATGTAACCAGTTATATCTAATTAACTGTGTTTGGTATAGCTACCAAGTTATGAAGAAACTCATTCATCTAGTTGTACATGTATTCTAGATGCCTACAAAAAAAATAGTCGTCCGAGCCCCTATTTTATGGAGTTATGCCCCTTTTTGGATGTAATAATCTCTGATTTTGTGATATATAGTTGAATGTACAAGTTATATCTGCAGAATTATGGAAACTTATTTATCTAGTTGTATTCTGGAAGCGTGGATATCTTGGATATGCTTGAATGTAACCAGTTTTTGGAAACATATTTATCTACATGTATTCTAGAAGCCTACAAAAAACCCATTCATCTCACCCCTTATTTTACAGAGTTATGCCCCTTTTTGTGTAATAATCCATGATTTTGTGATATTTGCTTGAATGTAGCTGTTATATCTGCAGAATTTATGATATGCTCTAAAAAGGACAATTCTGGATGATTAGTAAATATAGCCATAATATGTTGAACATTCTCAGCATATTTCTTAATTGCTTGGGAGAGCCGAGGGGTTTTGTGAGTCTCACCCTCATGTTTATTTATGTAAAGGATGAAGATTTTAGGTGCTACCGGGGTTCGATCTGGGGTCCCCTTACTTGCCAAACCAGCTTTCTACTGACTGAGCTAAAAGGAAATTATCGTTAGCTGTAAGCTAGTACAAGCACTGCTACAAGTGCCTTCCATTACACTTACATGTATGAACATGAGTATTTATTACCTGCTTTATTTGAGCAGACGTAGATTTTGACCATTTTGGATGGCAGACTGGGAAGGTCGCTGAGTCGTCCAGACAAGATATCAGTGGTGGAGTCCCTCTTACCCGCAGAGACATGGTTTCCATAGTTTGCGGGCATGATGGCGTCACTGTAGCTGTATGCACCATCTCATAACATGGCGAAACACAAAGTACGTAGGTAACCTCACAACATGTCCATTACAACACCCTGGTACCAGTTGAGTTCTTTCATTTCATTACTCTGCAAAATTTACGAGAAAATCATGATTGAGGGTTACAATGTATCTAAGCATGAAGCAAGCAAGATTTTTTACCATACTCTGTTCCATGTTAATTATTTCAGTCTTGTATCAAATATAGCAACGGTTATGTTAAATCATATTAATTGCCCCTTTATTCATACTTATACTTTGTGATAAAAACATCCATGTACATATAATTTGCCAAGCGTCATGTTTTTTGAACAGTCATATTTTTGGCTTATGTCATTTTTTGGATCAAAACAACATCTTTAAGAACTCACCAAACTCCCCCCACCCCCGCGATCAACATATATTAAGGAACACTTTCTTAATTTCTCTCCTCTATCATCCTGTTTTCTGAGCAATATGCTAGAAAATAGCCTTGGAGTATTGTCGTTCAAGTCGCAAAACACTGTAAAGGTTCTCAAAATCAAAAGTGGGAATGTCCTCTCATTTCAACGTATTTTTAATACATATTTTGATACAAATTACACGTGGGTATTAAACTTCCCTGATAAGCATTACTGACATCATCAAAATTTTCTCCAACATTCACGGCAAGACTATATGCTCCTGTGAACCAGTTTATCAAAATGTGATTCATGTACTCTAGATGCACAACAACAAATTATCAGCTCAAAGTCTCAGTTGAGAAAAAGCAGTATTAGTTGCATACATCCACAAATTCAATGATGGGTTATCTCTGGCCAAACTCATGCCTTCTGTAACATATGTAACGTGAAGGACATTGCAGGGCATTAAATTACCCCCTAACCCTTGATACATTGTTAATCCAAATTAGGATGTGCCCAAATTAGAGAGCAAAAAAAAAAAAAAAAGAATTCTGAAAACAAATTAATAATAATAATAATTTTATCTGTAGTATTTTTTTTTTTTTTTTACTTTTCTTGTATTGAGAATCAATGTTCAGTTATGCTCATTGAGGTTCTTCATCAATTAAGCCTCATATTTGACTCAAAGCCCACCTATTTTGGCAAAATATGGGAAATTTGATTATTTTCACTAAATAGGCACATTTCCCTACCTAAAAAATTTTGCCATGAGGAGTAGAGGGTGTCCCAAATTATGGGGATCTGAAACCCTGCATTGTTTTCACGATAAGATGGAAGATCTATCTCCATGGAGACCACCACTTTACGTATTAGTACTTTACAATAGAAGACAAACAAAACAGATTAGGGATCCACCCATTGAGTTTTCAAAGAATTCTAGCTGAACAAATAATATATTTTAACAGATAATGGTCATTTATAGTTATGCCAAAATTATATTCTTTTGTCATACATGTACTGGTCATTCTGTGACACAAAATGTCAGGAAAGTATTAGTGGATGGATTGATGCAAGGGCGTCGGAAGCGGTACGGCAGGTACGGCCATGGCCGTACCACTTATGGGCGAAAAAAAAAAAAAAAAAAAAAACCCCCAAAAATTAAGAAAGAAAGAAGGAAACACAAAATAAAATTTTTTTTTGATAACTTCCAAGTTGAAGACTTTGATCGGTCCAGAGGACCAGTGAGTTTGTTAGGAGCTCTGAGCACAGACTAGCCCTCAGGGACAATTTTGATTGGAAAACTTAACATGTATGTTCATAGCCCCAACCCCCCAATAATTTTGTCGCAAGTACTCTATTCTCCGGATAATTCCCTGCAAGTAACTATAATGATGGTCGGGGTAGAGAGTTTTTCTAACATTTTTTTTCTTGTCCATGAAATAATTCATTGTTAGCAGCCATCTGTATCATTGCAAATATAGACGGCACTACTTCTGGAATGAACTTATTAACACCTCATTGTCCATAAGAATTATATTGGATACGTCTAAACACTGTATCTAGGTTACTTTACTAGACATATATTTCTAATTCAGCATCGCAGAAAGCCATCATCCATTGCATTTTCATGGTAAAAGGATTAGGAATGAACTAAAAAATACACATCATTGCAGAGTGATTTTATTCGCCAGAAATCACTCAAAACGCGTCTCCCGCGATCTAGACCCCAGGAGCTTCCGGGGCCGCCTAGGCCCCTGGACTCTCACCTAAAGTGCTATGATCAAGGACTACCCTCGTGTCTAGATTGACAACTCCAGGGGGTGGATTTTCATGACCATACTTCAAGACATTGGGAAGAAATCGCCAAAAGAAAGGGCAGGAAAATTTTGATCAGTCAGATTTTCGGATATAAATCCCCCTTTTATAGTTTGGTCCTTTCCCCACAAAATCGCATCTCGTTCCCGCGCAGCCACGTGGTTCAGTTCAGCATACTTTTGAGCAAAAATTAGGACTCTCGTGCAGACTAAAAGAGAACTAGGGGTAGTAAAACAACTTTAAGACAATGAAGAAAAAGAACTGGGTATAACTGATCAGCTGTTCGTACCACAAATGACCAAACACGACACATTTGTACCACTAATTTCCAATCTTGCAAGTTCGAAACTCGCGCAAACAAATCACAGCGAGACGCTCTCGGTTGATAGAAAATTAGGCAGGTTATCTATATTGGGAAACGAAATCCACCCCAGGGAGATTTTCAATTCTGTCGGGTATTACTGAGGATTCGAAGCTCTGGACAAGGTTGTTCCCTCCCCCGCCCCAAAGTTAAGGCCCATTTGTTATCATTTCCATGCAGAATCAGAATCATTTATTTGCACATATATGCCACAGAGGGCATAGCTTTAGACATGTAATAATTGTCTGGCGGACACAACGCATCCAAATTCGGTTCCTCGTCTCAGGAACGGATACTCGTCTACCCTGTATCATTATAAGCAATGAATAGTGGACAAAAACGAAATCATTGTTGGATTACTGACGAAATCTCCGACAAATGTTGATAAAATCCATTACACTGCATGCCGATGTTTTTATCTAATTATACTGTCCAGCTACACAATGCCAAAACAGAAAAAAATGAAAGAAATCCCCCCAAATAAAATAAAATACAGAATAAAGAAGAAGAAGAAAAAAACGTCTGGGTGTTTACTGCACTGTTACTACATTACGGAGTTGGGAATCACTCTGTCCCTAGCCTTGTATAAATGTCATATGCTTATATTAAGTCGTAATACAAAAATCAATATGGGTTTCACACACGCCTTTCGATCCAGAATGTAAAACATGCATCATTTAGTAAGGTACATGGATAATATTTGAGATAGCTAGCATGAAGTAAATCCCGACTGACACAATCCGAGATTCAGAATCACACGCGCGTTTCTCACTGAAGTCATACTATAAAAGACTGAATGAAACGGTTAAATATTTGCCAATTTCGCTCACCTTTTGTAATGTTACCGGTACATCAAGCAGTTCAAAGGAAAGGTAGGCCTAACATCGGGCTTGTGGATGACAACGTAAATGTACGGTAGTAGTCAACAACTGCGGCAAATGCGGTGAATTGCAGAGAACATGCGTCACAAAAGACCGAATCTTACCGAACAGAGCGGCGGAGTTTCAATGTACGATAGAGGATGGAGATCTCCATGGTAACAACAGGTTGTTTCCAATGATTCTAAGAGAAGGTCCACCGTTATGTTCCACTTCTCCTGGAGCCTGCACGGTATATGATGGTCTATGGGCGGAATATGCAGGTATACATCGATTGAAATGCCAGTCACATCCTCGCCAAGGTATTACCTGGTAAACAGTTTGGCGTAATGGCGTTGAAAATTATACCAAAAATCATGGGAAATCAGATAACAACATGCATCTGTTAAACACTGTCAATATGGTGTCAGTACTGTCCGTGACAAAGTCCCGTTTGTTCCACGCAAACAGATGGATGTTGGGAGTGCGCGATATCGCCTTTGTCATCATTGATTGGTTATTAACAGGAGGAATCGATCAATAACATCGTATACGGATCCTACATATATACATCTGTCTCTTAATGACGACATCTAACGCACGGTTAACAATGCCTAGTATATCGGCCATGTTGGACAAAGGAAAAACAAATTATCACCGTGCTGAGATAAACGTCCTGAGACTCATTATCGCATCGTCCTCGGTTTAGTTGCCCAATTTCGTTATTCTTCTGTTGAAGACAGGATCGGTTCGGCCCATTAAAATGTATTTGAAATAGAGGGTGAACAATCACAGTGAACTGTTAGATTTTGTTTGAAACTCTATAGTTAGGGCCGCATCCCATACGGATTTAATTTTTTTTTTTATAATTGATATTTTATTTGCATTTTCATAAAGAGGACATATTCCTATATACAAACATGAGTTCTTCGGTGCAGCCAGAGAAGCAAAAAACACCATTAATGTTGTGCAGCGAATAATAAATATAGCATCTAATAATAGTCCAGTTTAGCTGTTCACATAGAATACCGTGAAACCTGTATCCTCCGACCTTGGTTGGGACCAACATTTTTGTTTCGTTTTGACAGGGTTCTGATTTACAAAGTTCAAATCCGTAGTAAGTGATCCATTGGTACCAAGAAACAAATGCCGATACATTAAGTTGGTCGGTTATACAAGTGTCGGTTCAGACAGGTTTCACTGTATATATAATAGTCGTAAATCCATAAATATGAGACCGTAACCTAGCTTCAACAGTTGTGACTCAAAGGACAGCAAATAAAAGAGGACTAACAATACAGGAATCTGGCGGCCAATAAGAGCCATCATTTATGGTATCATTATAAATATTTATGATTTCAGCAATAAATGTAATGTCGACCAATATTGGTCAAAAATACGCCATTCACAGTTTTTATATCTTATGTACTTATCTATTTCATATGCGGATTTTAAATCATTTTGAATGATGTTGAGACATGGCGTTTTCTTGGCTGCCTTCATCCGGTAGATTGAAAACTTAATGACTGACAGAGAGTAATCAAGTGGTTTGTTTCTTCGTTCCAAAATTCCAAATATTACTTTTGTAGGTGTAAAACAAATGGCAATCCCCACCGAGGCGAACCACTGTACTATTTGTCGCCAAAGGGGAATTATGTGTTCACATTGCCACAGCAGATGGAGGATTGTCTCAGGGTATCTGTTACAGAAAGTACACATGTTACTGACATTCGGATCGATTTTCTGCGCAAAAATGTTGGTGGTCAAAATTCTGTTTATCACCCTATATTGGAACCATTTATACTTCACGTCGCTGTATTTTGCCACATGCACATTAAATATTCTCCACTCTTCTTCAGTAAAAGATTCCCCAAGAACGGTTTCCCATTTTACATGAGCGTTCGACTTCATATCCAATAAAGTTTTGTAATAAGTTTTACAGCCTTTTTGGACGCTTAATAAATAAGAAATTTGGGGTGGGATCAGGGGTGTTATTGTTTGTTTCTGTAATGGTTGAATTCTTTTTTTGTTTGCTGCCCTTTTAATTGCCTGACATACAGTCAGATATTCCAAAAAATTTGATCTGCACGAAAATCTTTTCGTAAATGCATTAAATGACAAGAAAGTTCCGTCGGTCTCCAAAAGGTCATTGACAAATCTAACACCGCTTTCATTCCAGTGGGGAAGATAAAAAGGTTGGTTATTTATGGTGAAGTTCCCATTATACCATATTTCTTCGCTGGAAAAGATTTTACTCTCCTTATAAACTACTTTCACTTGAAAGTCGGCCCATGCAACAAGAACGTCTTTCCAGAATTGATTTTCAATAGTAGATATAACATATTTCCGTAAAAAGGCAGATCCTACTTCCACTGGATTCAGGGTTTTTGGCATCAATACTTTTCCCCATTTAGGGTTATTTACCTGTAATCTCCTCATCCATGATATTTTTTGGGCCTGAATGACAAACTTGATGACCGGGATGTTAAGACCTCCTTCCTCCATAGTTTTAATTGACGTTTTCCTGGAAATTTTGTCTGGTTTTGAATTCCACACAAACTCAAAGCACTTTTTCTGAAATTCCTGTATCATAGTTTCTGGGTGATTAGGGAGAGATGAGAAGATGTGATTTAGTTTTGACAGCAGCAGACTTTTTAGGATAACAATTCTACCTAGCGGAGTTAGACCACGTTTGGACCATACTTTCATGGCCGCATAAACATCTTTCAATTTATCCTTATAGTTTCTCTCCACCATTTCTGCTAGATTATGCATGGGTGAATATTAGACCTAACAGTTTGAAATCTCCTGGTGACCAGTCCAAATGCCATTTTGTTTTCAGTATTGTGCTAGATGTTTTGTTTAAACCTATTCGAATAACTTTTGTTTTGTCTACATTCATTTTTAAACCTGAAAAATTTGCAAAATGTTCTAATGTTTCTAGGCAATAATTTAGACTTTTGATAGACCCATCTAAAAAAAATTGTAGTATCGTCGGCGTATTGTGACATAAGGAATTCCTCATCTCCGATCTTGATACCTCGAATATTTTTATACCTCTAAGCATTGCAGCTAAAATTTCGGCGCATATAAGAAAAATGTAAGGTGATAATGGATCCCCTTGGATATATAAAAAAAATGGGAAGCGTAACCATTGACTAAAACACATGTCTGGGCATTTTTGTAGAATATATTTATCCATTTTTGTATAGAAGGGCCAAATTGGAAAAAAAATCCAATGATTTTTGTATAAACGACCAATCCACCGAGTCAAAAGCTTTCTCGAAATCTATTAACATTAATAATCCCGGTATCTGATGATCTTCCGTATATTGCATTATATCATATACCAGCCTTGTATTTTCCCCAATAAATCTACCAGCCATGAAACCTTTTTGATCTTCGTGTATTATATATGGTAAACTTGTTTTTATTCTTCGTGCAATAGCCGCGGATGCAATTTTATAGGTGATATTCAGGAGTGATATAGGCCGCCAATTTTTCAGTAGATGTTTTGGTTTTCCTTCTTTAGGGAGACAGGTTATAATTCCTCGTCGTTGCGTTACAGACAGTGCAACATCATAATATGCGAAGTTCAGTGACTTTATTAAATACCGACTGAGATCAATCCAGAAAAATTTGAAAAACTCAGCTGTGTAACCATCTGGTCCGGAACTTTTGTCATTTTTCATATTTTTCAGAGCAGACAATATCTCTTCTTTGGTCAACTCCCCTTCCATAGATTCTGTCTGAATAGGATTAAGTTTCGGAACAGTATCGCCTAACAAATCGTCCAAATCTACCGAACTCGTGTCTTTCTTAGTGTACAATTTTTTGTAAAAATATTTTGTTTCCTCTATAGTATTTGGCCTGTTTCTGTTAAAACTTCATTTTTTGAGTTTTCGATTCTTATTATTGCCTTATTCAAGTAATTTCTGTGTTCTAAATTCAAAAAAATATTTTGATGGTTTTTCGCCCTTTTCTGACCACCTGGCTTTCGCTCTTGTCATAAATCCCTTTACTTTATTCTTGTAAATGGATTCCAATTTTGCTTTAGTTTCGTCTATGTCATTCAGGACGCTCCTTTTCTCATCGTAGTCAATCAGTTCGTCTAATTTAGCTTCCATCTTCACTAATTCATCTTTCAAGTTTGTTTCTTCTTTCCTTAGTTCCCTTTTCCTGTAGGATGAGTATGATATAGACTTGTCAGTTCTAGTATATTGTTCTATTGTATCTTTAATAGTGCTTTTAACAATCTCTACATAGTCTTTATCTTTTAGCAGTGAGTTGTTGAACATCCAAAAACCTTTGCCTGTTTTAAAATCTTTAAACGACAATGTTAAAGTGATGAGTGAATGATCTGATCTATAATATTCTTTTAATTCTAAGACCCTCTCTCTAGCGTTCGGATGATTTACATGGATATAATTAAAGGTATCAAGCTCTGGGTCTTGCACTAAATTCCAATCGCCGCAGAGGATAATATGCTGACTCTTCCATTCTTCTAATATTGCCTGGATATTATCGAAAAAGTTTGGATCATCCTCATTTGGGGCGTATATAGAGACTAAAGTAAATGTCAAATCCGGAGTTTTTATCTCTACTAGTAAATAGTTACCTTTTGTAACATCTCGCTTTACTCTCAAAATTTCGAATTCAAAGTTGTTGTTAAATAAGACTGCCACGCCTCTTGATTTACTGGAATATGGGCTGATGTACGTATCGTCGCCCCATTCGGCAGAAATGTATTTTTTCATTTTTCGAATAAAATGAACATCATACGGATTTAATCGCCCATTAACACAATGCTTTATTAAAATGGCACAATACATTACTTCACTCAGTTATGAGGTTTACAAGCACTGTATTTTGAAACAAAAACGAAGGGAACAGAGAAATATAATCTCTCTTGTAGAAGAAATGATATCGGTATATTGCTTTACTACATGAAGAGCATGAGGTAACACTTGAAGCTGATTGCCAAATCGGTCGTTTCTTGAGGTATATACCTATACATACCGGTTCTGAAATATCAGACACGTACAATCGCGATAGTAAATTCAAGAAATATGTTTTCATAGGCGTGCTCAATGGTTATTTTACGCACGGTTAGTCTGGGATGTTTATATTCTAGGGCAAGGCAAGTACGGCAGAATAAGGGGGGGGGGGGGGCATGACCCCCTCAATATCTTCATAACAAAAACACGACACAAAACATAAACAAGACAAAGATAAGAACAACTGATAGAGTAAAGCGAAAAAAAAAGGTATATCTGTATTGAATGCGGATTTTACTTTCCAATAAGCATTCACATTCATAAGCTGAACTGTGTTCGGCTCTCAGAGTAGAGTGACATGGTCAAAGCTTAATGAACCTTTCGATTGAAATTTAATATTTAAATTATTTATACATCCGAACATCATCATTTGCTTGACGGTGAATATTTAAAAACAAAATAAAAATGTGATAAACCACAAAACTGCGTGAAATTACCATTAAGCACGCTTATTGAAACATTATTTCTATTCTATTGCATTATTCAAATTGATTATCAACAAAAATTATAATGAAAGGTTGGAAAAATATGGTAAACTTTGACATCCTTTCTCCCCTTTGTTGAAAAAAAAACTGGTCCACTAATATTTGCAACCCGTCTCGGTTGTCATCGTGCCAGTATCAGTGGAAGAGTGTATGTGGTCTCCCAAATGGGGAGTGGTTCGGTCAGCGAGTCAGACTTTGTGGAACATACGTGGATATTGGTCTATTTGTGTCGCTTTGTTAATCAATTTTACTATGTAAACAACAGTTAAACTTGAGCTAGAAATTCCAACAGGTAATTTATTTGTTTGTCTTTTTCGATTGTGACTTGTATGAAAGCAGACATCCCGTTTTTCACCCGACTTGTGAAATAGGATCTCCCAAGTTGTTATAGACACTAGTGTTATATCATGTAAAATAGTTGATATATGTGCTTCCTGGGTTATTTTGATATTTTATCAGGCATTTATCGAGAACGGTCACCTATAAACAAAAATTATTTATTCAAACAATACCGGTATAATATAGGGGTTTATTTGAAAGAACCAATCAAGGAATGGTTTGGTTTGAGTTGTCATGTTCTTGTTACGAGAGAAAATCTTACCTAAAACTTCCTCAAAGATGCTATAATATGCCATTTTGATAATTCGTATATCCTGAAGCTGACATTACGGGTATGTGAAATTCAAGAAAAAGAATCTGATTTTGCAGGTTTTGGAATTGTAAAACAAAACAAAAAAAAGACTGTATAACCATTACAAACAAAAAAAGTTTTTGCACTTTAAAACGTCATATATCACTTAGTAGTATATAAAACGTATCCTCTGTCAATTTGACCCATTTTGACGTGACTTCCAGTCTGAAGTCATCGCGCATGCGCGTTGCGCGCTTTCAGTCATGGGGCTTTTCTGTCTAATGTCACTTCCGGTCTTTTAACTTCCGGATTGCGGATGTATGTAGGCACATGGACTCTCTCGCACGCTACAGCACGACTGGGTTGGTGTTCTGCTCTGGCCGTCCCGTGACTTTAACCGCTGAGGTCACCGAGCGCATAGGCGAGCAGTAGGATGACCTGCTGTGTGACTTTTGGCGAGATTTTGGCCACCACTGTTCAAGTATAGCGTGCTTGGTATCCTCTTGAATCTCTCACTCCATTGACTCCAATGAGTTGGTTGGTGTTCACTTTGTTCTGTGAAGTCATCGGCGCGCATGCGCACTTCTTCGGAAAGCCTGTTGTGGAGGGTCAGCGAGTTGTAGTTTAAGTGAATAGTGCCATTGGACATCCTACCAGGTGGTTGGGAAATGCTCCAATCGGTGAGCGAGAAACGAGCCAATGAGCAACAAGAAAAACAATGGGAGGGCAGGTGCCCTCTAAAATCGAACCAGCTCCCAATATAATAGCAGCCGTTCGTTAGGTTTAAACATGGTGTATTCAGGTGTGCTAGAAAGGGCGACACATTTTCCATTTGGTGTGCCAGTGTGTGACTCTTCCACCATCGTAACGCACTAACGACGATAATGCCTGTTTGAATGCGCTGTCATTCCACATCATATACTAGTATGTGGTCCGGATTATGTTGCAGATGACGATGGGTCTTCGCGACATACTGGATGAGTTCACAGACGAGGTACTCGATAAAATCGGGTGCGTATCTCACTATTATCGGTATGTACCGGGGTAACAGCCATCCTCGATAACCGGGTCATGGACAGCAAGCAATCACCACGGGACCAGCTACGCTCTTCGTCATTACCGGGCAGTCCACCATAAGGAAAAGGATAGAACATGCATTCGGTGCGGTTGCGTCACTCCTCTTCCACTAAACGCAATAACCTCCTTAAACGAAAACTCGACTAAACCTGTTTTCCGCTCTACATATTCTCCTTGGTAATTCCTTTGTGAATTGGCTGGTGGTTGGGTGGGTACAGTTCCCTGTTGCTTCGGTGCATTTTGCTGAGAAGCAACAGAAACTTGATAATGTAATGTCCAGCACTGTGATATCACTTGTCTTTATTGCACCATGTAAGCGTCCTGTCTCTGACTTGTGTGTTGTCCTTAGTTTTTCATAGGGTGGATGGAGGGTGTCTGGTTCCATGCTGCTTCAGAGATTTCTTCTTTGAAGTGACGCAGCTAGGCTGGTTCGTCGCGATATAGCTGAAATATTGTTGAAAGCGACGTTGAATTCTATTCACTCACCCACTCCTTTGTGAATTGACCCGTTTTACGGGAATAATCCATTTTATGTCCTAGTTATTATTTCGCTCTAACCAACTGTAGGGCGCCGCCATTAGATACGCCAGAGTTGAGGTCAAATTCCTTCAGAGTTGAGAGAGAATGACGTCTGAGTTGAGGGAAATGTTGGCGTTGTGACGAAGACCATGTGACACTACTAATGACGTCGGCTCTGTTTCGTCGCATGGAAACACATGTGAAATTATCACATCGAATGGATAATTATCGTGAATCACCTAATTTCAAGGAGCATTTATAGTGCATATTCCTGAAGATTGACATTGTCGTTAAAAGCCCGTCTGAACGCAGTCACGTTAACGACCATTAATGCATATTCAACTCAAGAGAGAGAGAGAGAGAGAGAGGAAGGGAGAGAGAATCAAGTTCACAAAGTTTCACACAATTCATTATTCCCCTCCATCGCATCACACCCAAGATGGGAGAGCCGCTTTAGGTGTGTTTACTATTCGCGTGTTTGTGCACTTGTTCCTGCAGTAGACGCATCGTCAGCCGGTCGTCTGTTCGCTCTTGTCCAATGAGAATACGTCATATGAGCAGCCGCTCTTGTTGGGCACAACTTCGGTCATCCGTTTGTTCACTCTTGCCCGTGTTCATATGCATCTTTGGTCGTCCACTCGCTCTAGTCGACACCGAAGCGTCTTCGGTCAGTCGTGGATAGTGAAGGGCAACTTGTCCTTGAGCAGCTGTTTTCATATTTTAACAGCAGTTGCAGAGCCTCTGTTGATGGTAACCCCATCGCCCCTTACAAGGAACACTTGGTTTTCAGGGTGGCTTGGTGCGTGGGATCCCCCTTGATTTCAAGCGGCATCAGGCATCAAGCGGCATCGTCGGCCGGCCGTCTGGTCGCTCTTGTCCAATGAGAATACATCACTTGAGAAGCCGCTCCAACTTCGGCCATCCGTTTGTTCGTTCTTGTCCATGCTCATATGCATCTTTTGTCGTCCGCTCGACTTGGTCCACATCGAAGCGTCTTATGTCAGTCCAGGATAGTGAAGGCAACATGTCCATAAACAGCTGTTTTCGAATTTTGAGTCTTGAGTTTTCAGAGCCCCATCTCCCCTTACTAGGAACGCTTGGTTTTCAGGATGGATCGGTGCGTGGGATCACCCTTCATTCAAGCGGCATCAGGCTATACTGTTCATAGATCTGCCTGACAGTTTTTCTGATGTGAAGGGCCGAATGTGGATGTACGCCTGCTGTAAGTTATCCTGCCCGGCGTCTGGTGGTGGTGGTGGGTGGTGGGTTTAAGATGGCGGCGAGGTGGTGGTGGTGGGTGGTGGGTTTAAGATGGCGGCTGGTGGTGGTGGTGGGTGGTGGGTTTAAGATGGCGGCTGGTGGTGGTGGTGGGTGGTGGGTTTAAGATGGCGGCTGGTGGTGGTGGTGGGTGGTGGGTTTAAGATGGCGGCCTGTCGGAGCAAACGAGGCGGTGGGGAGGTCACGGGGAGAAAAAACCCTCACATTACCCTCAAAAAAACCTCTAAGCCATATAATAATAATAAACAGAATCTATAGGTGTTGTACCATGTTAATAGGATCAGTCTAGCATCTGTACCACCCTAGGGTCGAGTGTTTATTGTCCCGTGTATCTCCGCAAGAAAACAACAAACAAAATGGCGGCTCCAGGATGGTGCGGGGACGCCCTTTCCCCATCACGGCGTCGACCGTAGCGCCATCTGCATACATTGACGCAAGGGAGACAACTCGTGTGGACC
Organism: Hanleya hanleyi; assembly: GCA_036873755.1. Lineage (NCBI taxonomy): Eukaryota > Metazoa > Mollusca > Polyplacophora > Lepidopleurida > Hanleyidae > Hanleya > Hanleya hanleyi. Next base: position 22,165 of record JAVTVY010049426.1, read on the forward strand.
AAGGATATGGAAATAGCCGTTTTGGAGCTAGGGGAGTTACTACTGGTCCAGTGGGGTCGAGTGATGTATCAATGTGAAGCCTATGTGAGGGGGCATCTGATGGGCTGGGTGTGGGGTTGAACTAGCGTCATTCTGCGCATGCGCGGTGGCCCAAGCGTATGGAAATAGCCGTGTTGGAGCTAGGGGAGTTACTACTGGTCCAGGGGGGTCGAGTGAGGTATCAAAGTGAAGCCTAGGTGAGGGGGCATCTGACTGGACTAGCGGCTTGGGCGTTGTCACCACTCTGCGCATGCGCGGTGGCCCAAGGGTATGAAAATAGCTGTGTTGGAGCTAGGGGAGTTACTACTGGTCCGATGGGGTCATATGAGGTATCAAAGTGAAGCCTATGTGAAGGGGCATCTCACTGGACTAGTGAGTTGACATAGCGTCATTCTGCGCATGCGCGGTGGCCCAAGGGTATGAAAATAGCCGTGTTTGGAGCTAGCGAAGCCAATAATGGTCCGATGGGGTCATATGAGGTATCAAAGTGAAGCATTCGTGAAGGGGCATCTCACTGGACTAGCGGCTTGGGCGTTGTCACCATTCTGCGCATGCGCGGTGGCCCAAGGATATGGAAATAGCCGTGTTGGCATGTAGGGGAGTTACTCATGGTCCAATGGGGTCGAGTGAGGTATCAAAGTGAAGCTTAGGTGAAGGGGCATCTGACTGGACTAGCGGCTTGGGCGTTGTCACCATTCTGCGCATGGGCGGTGGCCCAAGGGTATGAACATAGACGTTTTGGGCTCGAGCGGGTTTTCTCATGGGCCGATGGGATCGAGTGAGGTATCCATGTGAAGCCTAGGTGAGGGGGTTACACTAGGGTGTCGTATCCATTCTGCTGCGCAGGTCACGTGGGGTTGTGACGTCACTTCCGGTTTTCACTAAAACTACCTCCAAACCCAGAAGAGTTCCAACGTTCAACCCTCCGGGGTGTTTTCCTGCCCCCGCCCCGGCACCCCCCGCAGCGCGCCCCGGCCGCAGCGCGCGCGTCATCCCCGGCAGTGCCCGCGCGCGCGGGTCAAAAGGTCAAAGGTCACCTCCAGGTCAGACGGTCCAATATGAATAACGACAAGTTCAGCAATGTTCATACAGTTTATTATCCCCAATGTTACATCATACCCAGGCTGGGGGAGCCGCCCTGGGTATGCTTAGTATGTTCACAGCAAAACAAAATTGAAATATCAAACACCATGTTTTAACGCACCGTCACATTTAATGTTTACTGAGCTCAAGTCAATGATCAGCATGTAGACATAGAGAGTATGTACGATATGTTATGGTATTCATCAATGCACGAGTGACTCATTCAACCGATGGCGGTGGTGAATCACCTTGGTAAGGAAAAATGTAACATTGGTCACCCTCTTCACTGTCCACTTGGTGTTGGGTCGTTGTTTTTGGACCCATCCCAAGACATCCAATTGTTCCACTTGGTCCAGCATCATCTCTAGTGACCTCCGGTCAATGATGGTAAACGGTTGGTCGTACACTGGGTGGATGGCACTGGAATAGAAATAGCGCAATTCACCCGTCATCTTATGGCATAACATGTTTGGTTTTCAGGATGGATCGGTGCGTGGGATCACCCTTCATTCAAGCGGCATCAGGCTATACTGTTCATAGATCTGCCTGACAGTTTTTCTGATGTGAAGGGCCGAATGTGGATGTACGCCTGCTGTAAGTTATCCTGCCCGGCGTCTGGTGGTGGTGGTGGGTGGTGGGTTTAAGATGGCGGCGAGGTGGTGGTGGTGGGTGGTGGGTTTAAGATGGCGGCTGGTGGTGGTGGTGGGTGGTGGGTTTAAGATGGCGGCTGGTGGTGGTGGTGGGTGGTGGGTTTAAGATGGCGGCTGGTGGTGGTGGTGGTGG
>JAVTVY010049427.1:0-22463 GCA_036873755.1 Hanleya hanleyi
GAAGAGTTCACTAGGGGTTTCAGTATAGACATAAGTCTAAATTGGCTCCAATATATCCCACACATCAATTTGACCTTAAGTTTGGTATGTTGCACATCATCCCCACCGAGTGTATCCTCTAATGCAAAAAATTCTGATCCTTAATGATTTTCTGATTTTGAAGTTAGTGACCTTGACTTCAATTTTGGTACATGGCACATTGTCTCCCTCTAAATGTATCTTACGGACACAAAAATTGTCATTTTTAATGATTTCCTGATCTTGAAGTCCTAGTGATCTTGACATTTGAACTTGACCTTGATTCTAATCCAAGCAGAACTTTGTGATTTCCTGATTTTATGGTCACAGTGACCTTGACTTTTGACTGTAATACATGACACATCATCTGCCCCTAATGTATATATACTGACCCAAAAAATTGGAGGCGAAGAGGGAGTTGGGAAATTTCGGGCATCCATAATTCTGGAGTATTTTTGTTGTCAGGCAAAACATTTGTAAAATGTATTGATTAATTTCAAATCTGGGCAGTGGTTGCGTATAGGTTAGAATAAAGGAAGGTTGATATTGCTTTTCGCAGAGATATCATGCATAAACAAATATGGCCGCTGCACATATTTGGTGCAAGATATTACCCATGAAAATCGCTTTCTGGTATTCTATCCTGTCTGGTACACCTTTCAAGTTGAGCTCTTTGAACATTGGCTCTGTTGGTTTGTTGGTGTCTGGTATTTGCACAGAGAACCATTCTTGCTGCTAAATTTATAATTTATACACTCTATCAATCTGTCCTTGTATAGCATTCCCCATATCGTACAACAGTAGTCAATCTGTGGAGCAAATATACATGTACATTGCAAAATACAATTTGGCATCTTTTCAAAGGAGTTTCCTTGGAAAGGCCAAGGTTCTGAGATAGCTTTGGCAGATTCATGTAGTTCACGGTAAACTTATGAGAAAAAAAATCTTGCAAAAATGTTCAGGTATTAGAATATTACACATTAAGGGGGTAAACTTCAGGAAAAACTGAATAGTGATTGGACAAAAACTTAATTCAGTGAGAAAAAAACTGGGTTGGCCTGTTTGGACATCTGTGAACCTCCGAGGTCCCACATGATTTCTGAACATTTTTACAATGGAAATATTAGTCCATTTCTGTCATTTTCGCTACTGATTCAGTACTGTTATTAAAATCAATAATAGTTAAATTGCTATTTGAATGCATAAAATTCATATCATTTCCCTTATACTTTAGTGAAAATGTTCCAAATTCAATATAGATTCAAAAGTGATAACAATTGGGGTGTCCCGCATTACATTTTGATTTGGTATCGCTTGAAGACAGTTCGCCTGTTGTTTTGAAGAAGAGCTTGAGTGACATCCCACTATACGTTATTGTGATTTTGATGTCGAGTTATGAAACCATGACATTCAGAATGCTGTAACACGGCTCTGAGTTTTTTTCTCTTGACTGTGCCACAACTTGTGCAAATAAATATTTTGGATACAGCCGAGCCACCTTAAATTCACCATCAAAAGATTGCTCTGTGAAAAGGAACTGAAACTATTATTCAGAGAGTATAGGCTACATGTAACTGAAATCCTAGCCATACTTGTATCTTCTTACCGATATGGTCTACATAATCAGACCAAGATATGAGGATTCATGAATTGTCAAGCTCAGAATTTTATCTTCGGAAGCACGCTGAGTTAGACCATTGACATTGATACTCAGATGTTCTTCGGAATTTCTTAATATGTACTAGAGTGCATTTGTAGGATGTTTGATTTCAGCATATTGAAGTGCATTTTATTATTCTTACACCATCCTGGAATAGTTCTCTAATCCTGGTTCACTTTATCGTGTGTTGTGGTATGTAATGGTAGGACTTTTCCATACATGTAATACTAGTATATACAGGACATGGTTTATTGCGTATCCTGAATATCATTTATTCTCCTGATCATATGTATTGTTTTCCAGATGGTTCAGACCTGGATCTTTATGATTCAGATTCCGATGATGAAATCCTCAATACTGTACCAGTCTTTCTGCAGACTCTCCATGAAGCCAGGTATTTATAAACTCTTCCAATTTTGATAATGTACTTTATTGTGATTTTCTACGAGTGGGACTGCAGTGATATTGTGACTATCGGTTCCATCCATCTACTAACTTGACTATCAACTCCTTCTAAAAAGATATTTCAAGAAGGAATGCATCAAAAATTTCAAATTTTAAAGTATACATGTATATCAGGCAAGAAATGATTGAGGTCGGGTACTTTGATGCCCCATTAATGATAAATTACCTCAACCCATTCAAGATCCATAGATCAGACCATGTCCAAAGAAAATGAGGAGTTACTTTCACATACGAAAAACAGTACTCCCTTTATTTCTTCAATTTTGCATGAAAAACTGTGTTTTGTTCACACACTATCTTTATAGTGTTGGCACTCAAGAGTTAAAAGTGAGGTAAAACATATTTGAGTGATGTTTGAAATTTGGCTTTTGTCTGTTTTTGGCTTTTTGGAAGTCCCCACAACTGCTGTGCAAAATATATTTTGTTGAAGGTGTCGTATTGTAAAATTGAAAAACTAATGCCAAAATTTATACGAAAACGTCAAACACAGACAAAAGCTCAATTTTAAACATCGGTCGACAATGTTTTCACTTTTTTTTAACTCATTCGGTACCGTAAGCGCCATTTGGCGTCGCAGATTTGGGCCTCCTCAACCCCATTACGCCATATGGCGCAAATCATAACTGTCGTGGGAAAATAGAATTTTCATATCTAAGCATTGTCAAATGTAATTAAAGGCCTATATGTTTACGAAGCTTATTTTCTCACGTAACAATTTCTGAAATTTGGATTTGACTAACAGAGAAATTATTTCAAGATCGTTGTTTGAAAACGCAGATAAAAAATAAAATCACGAAAATTTCCAAAATGAAGTCGGCCGTATACACCACCGTTGGAATTCTTATTTTCCTGGTCTGTTCAGGAAGAAATATCATGTAAACCATACATATATCGAAAGATAAGATCGCTATCTATCCGATTATATATAAAGCATTTTCGTATTGAATGAAAAATATAACGAAATAAAACTATAATCCGAGAAGAGATCTGTGAGAACATCGCGCCGTTTCGGCAGACATTTGCAAATGTTCAAATACCTGGAAGAATCATACGATTCCTTGAGAAATCTGACGAATTCACGAGATATTTTCTGTCAAATTTTCTGTCAAGGTACAGGTATATATCCATTGTTGAGAATTCCTACGATCGTATACGTTTGGTAAATTTATTTCCCAAATATTTCGCTATTGTCCGACACCAACTTGTCAGAATTTCCCTCCATCTTTTCTGTTTTGATTTCTCCAAACAAACCCGCGATGAATGAGGCAACCCGATTGGCTCGCCTTGTGACGTAAACGCTCTTATCCAATCCACTTGCCCAAAACAGCGGGCTTATCAGAAAGATCGTTTCGTGAACACTGTTTTCAATCCAATCAAATCTTTCGTTTCACTGGCCATCCGATGGTGATTGTACTACGAGAAGAAAGCTGAATGAATGGGCTTTACAATGATACGTCATTCATTGAAATCGGTTCAGGGAAACGGACCACGGACGCGATTGAATCAGACGAGAAAAAAAACACTTCTGCTTCATTATTTTGTGTGTAATATAATCACTATCAACGGAATTTCTACCAGATAAAAATGTTAATTTATAAGTTATATGTGGATGAAATAAATTGAGGAAATTATCATCTTTATCCTGGGAATGGATACTACAATCAGCTATAAATTTTACCAGCCAGAGATTACGTACATCTGAAACCAGACCATGACAATTTCGATGTTATTTTTGTTGAAGCATTTTTTTCAAACAGATAAAAACATGTTTTCATGAAATTTGCATGCATAATTTCATGTATATAATTATAAAAATAACACAAACACAATTTCTGATGCTTGTGTATTTCATGGAGATATAAAGTTTCAAATTTTATTCACTTTCATAAACAAAATATTTTTGAAATGAACTTTTGGTCGACAGCTTCTGTGATGGACATTTGTGCACTGCACACATTGAGACTCAGCTGTGGAGCTACTGGAACTGAGGCCAGAAATGACGCTCGGTACTGAATGAGTTAACATAAAATATCGTTGAGTTACGCATGTGCCATGGCCGAATTCTACGGAGTCAAAATGTCGTTTGGTTTCGCTGAGGGAAGCCGCACGTCGCGTAAACAAAAGGATTTTTACCGATTCACTTGGAATGTTTAATAAATATTCAACATTCGTTATGCTACGAGTTGCATACCGTGACATCTAAAAGAATTTAGACGAGTTATTTAGTCGATGTACCAAAACAGACCGTCCATCAGTCGTATTCTGAACGTGATAAAATTCCTTATGTGAGTTCATGGAGCCTAGGCTCCATGGCGAGTTTTACGGTACACTATTTTTGCCGAAATGCGATTCCTAAATATTTCTAAAGCTGTAAAACGCCAAATATGTTCTGAATGTATGTTCAGGGTTTCAAAATGATGTCAAATACCATCCATTATTTCAATTTATTTATCAATTCCAACGACCAGACCGTCGCCGTTTTTGAGCCCATTTTGAACAGTTCAACTCTGCTTGACAGCCTGGCACTCGCACTTCGACCAGCGTATAACTGTCCGACAGGACTAGGGTTAAATGTGCAACAATAAGCCAACAACTTCCAGTGTAATTTCTTTTAATAATCATTTTTATAACGGCCGGACAAAATATAGTCAAATAAAATACGAAGCAAACTGCACAAGCCTGTGTATTTTGACTCAGTCTAGAAGGCGAAGTCAGGCCGGTGAACCAAGGGAGATAACTCTGTCGGGCAAACAGATCGCATTCCATTGATACAATCAAGGCTATTTTCCTCGTGACCGGGTGTTCCAGTATTTACGATCACCCTCTGATTTTTGGGGTCTTGAAATCACTTCCGGTGATAGAATATTTGGAATGTTTACCGTACTTCTGTTCACCTGGGCACTTAAAAACTTCTTCTTTTTTTACCTGAAGAACATAAATAAATCTACCCCATTAAATTAGGATTTCATTTATATTTTAATGCCCTTCGGAAACTCTCGTCTGGTTTCCACCCTCAAGCACTATTTTAAAAATATTAGGATATTTTATTTGGAAAACTGCTCTGGAACGAAGTTTAAGGTGGTAAACCTGTTTCTTTCATTCCAGATCGATGAAATAAACTTGCCCCAAGATGAATCTGGCAAGAGGAGAGGTTTCTGTTTCGTCAAGTTCGACACTGAAGATGTCGTCAGGAGAGTAGTAGAAGACCGAATGCACACTATTGGTGGTAAAGAGGTATGTATGGTGTTGTTGATCCTTGGATCAATTATCTTTGGAATGATTACAGTTAATGTTAAATGTGTAATTGCCTTGGCTTTGGAATATGTTTTATTTCTTACAGGTTAACAGTCGTCCATTTCCTCGAATTGGTGTTCGCATAATGCTAACCTTGGATAAACATCTCGGATAGTTCATTTAATGTTCCATGCATATTGCGATCAGGATAGAGCTACTAGATTTAATGTAACAAAGACTGCTAAGCACTTGTAAGGCTAGAATTGAAATCTGTTTGGGGTAACCTACCTACCAAAGAAGCTTCAAACGACCAGTGTGCAGACTTATAAGAGTAGCAGAAAGATTACGATGTGATGCTAAAACAAATTGCTGCCGTTGCGTTTATTTTCGCTCTGAATGAAATTAATCCTTTCGAACAGGTCTGGGAAACTTGTTTGGATCTCAAAAATAATAAAATATTACTAGGTCCGAAGCATGGTGTTATTACCCCCAACAGATTTGTTAAGCCTGATCTAAACTTTAATTAATAGTCGAATGCAGCACGCCTCGGGGAGAAGCTAGGTCCATATTTATAGATTGTCCAAGAATTAGTGAAAAGAATCTTGGAATCCTAGTAAATCCATGATAATGATCAGAAAAAATGTGCCTGCATTTGGCTTTAATTAGGGTTGAAAGTGTTTCATTGGTTAGGCCACACAAATTCAATTACTTGGTTCTCCGGCCCCGCCGCGTCCCTCCAAAACCCGCCGCATCAAAATTTTTTATCCCATTCGGAGTAAAAAAAAAAATATGGTTCTCGAGCATCGCCCGCCTCACTAAAAAATCGGCCGCTAGAAACGTTTTATCCTGTCCTATTATCATTAAAATATGTGTGAAAATAATTCTTAGTCCGTGGAACAAAGCTTGCGACAAGGAAATCAATTTGATCGAGATCGGAAAAATGAAAAATGCGACAGACTTATTTGGCACATGGACAAGTAAAGGGGGATAATTTCATCAACTAACTTCCTTCTGCGCACCGCGTGATCTACCGGATGTTGAATGTTGGCATGAAAGATGGCATGATGGAAACGGTCGGGAGTTCTCGATTTTGTCTCCACGATTGGATATCCCTATGTCGATTATATCTAGTCATGTCTGCATTAGTTTCGCTGACAATTGTCCGAAAGGGGACTGCTATATGTCCGTGGACAATATGCCCGGTATTAGATTCAACAACCGTCAAAGAATTTGTGAACTTGGCGTTTGTTGGCGGAGGAGATTTTGACTGTGTGAACGTGCCAGAGGAGTTTAAATCTGAAACATTCGAGCGCGTGGTGTCTGTTAATTCATCAAATACTGGAACATTTCAGAGGATTTTCACATCGGCAAATATAGGGCCTGTGGTCAAAACATATGGCAGATACTTTAGAGTTGAAATCGTCGACAAACAACCAACAAATGTCGATAACGTGAATTCTGAACAGGCGCAGCCGACCACGAATGCGTTTCATGTTTTGATGCAGAACAGATTACGGCTAGTGTTGCCCGACACTCAATCCGCAGAAGCCAACAAAAAGGTTTCACTGAGTAACTGCATAATTGAATGGTATCTTGGATTGGGGTTTTCTCCAGAAACTGTCACCTCCATAGGAAAACGGTTTGTATTAATAAATGTAATAAATGAGATAAATGAGATACATGTATTGTGTGTCCCAACTACATGTAATCTATTGAGAACGTTTTGTCCGATTTTTGGAAAAATATATATTGTTGTGTTCTGAAACTTATGTCACTAATACAATGCAAATATTATAGTATTCGGTCAAAATATTACCGAACAGCACTCAGTAGAACTATCTGTTTGACACATTTTCTGTTTTGGGTGGTCATTCTCTGGGTTAAATTTTGACGTCGACAAGGCTGAGGTGAACTGTCATATGTGCAAAGGAGTGGGAGGTTGTCATTTTCTATTGTGACATCAGGGTCAACGCTATGACGTCGCTATACTGTGACCAGTATTGATAAATTGTCTTTGTAGCGTCTTATTGTGACATCATGGCTTTATTGTTCATTTGTGACATTATGGAACTGTAAAAATTCCATGAATGGAATAGAATGCCTATCAAACCTATGAGTATTGAACTGGTCCAAATCAACAATGGCTGACGTCAAAATTTAACCCAGAGAATGACACCCAAAACAGGAAATGTTTCAAACAGATAATTCTACAGAATGTTGTTTGCTACTATTTTGAATGAATACTATAATAATAATTGCATTTTACCAGTGACATAAGTTTCAGAACACAACAATATATATTTCTCAAAAAATCAAACAAAACATTCTCAATAGATTAGTTGGGACACACAATAGTTTCTGCTTCAATCAGAGTTTGGGTGAAAAATTGTTCGTTCAGTTTGAATAAAAATTGAAAGTTTCAGATTTCCTGAAATCAGTAGTCCGGTCTTTCTTGTCAGTTGTCAATGAAGAAACAACAGCATCAGATGTGACCTTCAGTAGAATCTCAGAAAGATTCAGACCATTTCCTCATTGAGTTACTCATCAACATACATGACAGCAACCTGTGAAAATACAGATATCTTTTATTTATTTTAGAGATAAATAACATCTTCGAAAAGCACTGCTACATGTACACGTACAGAGGAATTTTGAGGTAAAAAAAACAAAAAAAACAAACTTGCCTCCCTCACCACTTTTTGGAAAGTCATGGCCTGAGAACCAATTAATTAACTTTGTGTGGCCTTACAGCTCTAAACCAGCATATTCACATGACCAATCATACCTCTTGTTCCACTTCAGTCAGAGACGCTTGTTGAGTGGGTGACGAGAGGGCCGCTATTTTGCTGTTGAGGTCAGATGAGGTACCAGCATGTGATCTTGACCACTTGTAGTATGGCTGCTCCATGGTTCTCATTTTGTGTAAATACATGCTAAAAATGCTCTCAATATTAGTTTATGTTGATATATATTTTCTTCATTACAGTTAAGTGTAAGTTTGTGATAAATGTGTTGGTAAGCGATTTTATATTTAACAGGTCCTATGCTCCAATGCTCAGAATATTGTCTCAATACCTTGAAGGGCTGTCATTGTGGTGGTAAGAGATAATTCCCAGCCATGAATAGATGAATACAGACTTCAACATGTAAGGCAGTCGTTAACTGTTTAAACATGTAAACCTTCTCAGGTTGAGGAAGACCACTCGAGACTGGCGGCTTGCAAGCTCTTCTGATTGTCTCTGTTATGTTTGTTTTCCCTAGGTGGAAGTGAAGAAATCTGTACCAAAACGAGGTGGTTTTGGCGGCGACGGGGGATCGTTTGATCGTGGTGGTGGTAGAGGACGGGGAGGTGGCCGTGGGAGAGGTGAGATCATGATTTGTCATTGAGCTTCAGTTAATAAAAGAAACTCATTTATGGTCTATGCCAGTGTTGAGGGTGCAAATTGGACAGATTTGAATGGATTTGGTAAAAGCGGTTCAGTGAAGATCAAGTGATATTTCAAGTTGTAACTAAGATGAAAATCTTCAGATGTTAGGTTGATATGAATGTTTAGAAAATAGTTGCCATTTTAAGGCACCAAAACATTCAATAGGATAGGTAAATTTGACACTTTCAGTAGTTCAGTAAGGACTCCTTCTGCAACTTGTTAAGCTGCTATCATCTGGGATACACAAAGTATTTCTGGTATTGCTGGGGGATCAGCTAATAAAGGGGAATAACTAAAGATTCTAATCAGTTATCTCCTTAGATTTCGAAGAGAAAAACTCTCCACCCATTTATGAATTTATTGCAACTATAACCACCGATAGAATTTGTATCAAATCATTCCCTCTATCTGCCCAACATATTTTGAATGTTTCCGTAGGCAGTTTTCAGGTGACCCGTTCGTTTGCAAACTGGGCATATCCAGAAGTGGTGGTTTCCTCACGAAAATGTGTCTGGAGGAATGATTTGCAACAGAAGATGCGGAAGTTGATCAAAGAAATAAATGTTTACAATGGGATGTATTTGAAGATGTACTTTAGTTCTGTCAATTGACTGGTGTAAATCGATTGTTCTATCTTGCCACCACCCACATTTGATTTCTCGCATCCACCCATAATCCACAGAAAGAAAATCTGCTTGCATGTGACCCCCCAACCTTTTTTCTGGAACAGCCTTTTAAAGGGGAATGTTATCACAATTTTTGAAAGGCTAAAACCAATAAAAACAGTTCCCTGTGGCCTGCTTTATTTTTTAGAATTTTTTTCAAAATTTTAGCGATGATGCAATATCCTGAAATACGGCTCCAAAGTGCCTGATTTTTACCCCCAGTAAATCCGCCCGGCGATTACCCTGTGACGTCACACAGTGAAGCGGTCAGAGTCAAACATGGCGGATAACACAGACAGCGGTACAAGCTCTGACTCAGATTCCGATTTCAGCGTTAACCACTTTGGAGGCTGTGACTTTGAAGATTATACAGGTCTTGAAACTGAATAGAATGTAGAGGCAGTAAGCGATCATGAAACTGAAGAAGAAGAAGAAGCTATCGAGTCATATAGATTTGAGCCATATACAAGCGAATCTGGGGTCAAAATGGGTCGTCCTGATGTCAGGCCTGTTTCAAGCCTGTGACAGGCTGTGGCAGGCCGGTTTAAATACACTGATTACATGCTTTATACACGAAATTACAACTATCTGTGGATCTTACAATAATATTTATACATTTCTGCTTTTATCTGGCAATTTTTTAGTCATGAATCAGTTATTATAATGCACAGGATCGTAAATTTACTCTTCCATGCTAGAAACCTTGCAACAATCTAAATAATAGCAAAAAGGAAACTAGGCCGGCTTATTGATTGTATGATTAATGCATAAGAATTATTGTGGATGTCACTATAATATATATATTCATTTAAAGTCTACAGATAATTTGTTATTGTAAGAGCATACTATGTAGTTATTTACGCCTTTATTTTTATATGCGTGTGTTTATTGGCATTGTATGGTCCATTATTGTTCATTTCTTACGGGACGGACAGATTGTTATACCGTGGCATGCCGGCTTATTTACATTGCTTACGTGCTTAATTTTATTATGTGTTTGTCAATTATTGTTAGCGATTTGATGTTAAAACGGGAGCTAAACCATACCTGTGGATAAGTCCTCTCAAATGAAAACAAAGTTTAAATTCCAAAGGAAGCTATTTGATGTTAAAACAATAACTAACTCACCTGTGGAGAAGCCCAGTTTATTTCTGTTGGACACCCTGTTGCTGAACGCGCGACGTTAAACCTTAATTCTTTCACTCCCATAAAAAATCGTTTGCTTCACACCTTTCTGTTAGTTTCAGTTACTCTTCCGGGTGATGAATTTCAATTTATTGTATCAAAAAAACAGAATGTATGTGCTCACATGGAGATACAAAAGGACACCAAATAATCAGGATAAGCTGGTGCCAGAAGTGAATTTCCGATATACTGGAATAAGTTGATTAAAAGTACATTGATTATTACAGTTCAGTTAATAGCTGGAAGAATATGATGTAGGATTCAGGATTGGCTGGTCGATCACTCCGTGGGACTGATGCAAAATTTCAAGAGTGGAAGATTAAATCTATGGCCCACTTCGGTAGAGGGGACGATGGAAGCGGTGTGGGCCCAAACATCCAGGGAGATTTACACTGCTTGTCTGCGGGAACGGATTGTCGCTTGCCGAGTCCACGAGGTCCGTCGTCCCTGTATAATTCACGCACTCCGGCAGACTGAGGGGTTGCCTATTTTCTCTTTCTGATAAAGATTTATTTGTCTTGATCTTGGAAATAGCTTCTTTCAGTATAGGGGGATATCCACACATTCTTGCCATCTCTGTTGTTGCATAGCTGTCGTCAATGAAGTGAGCGAAATAAATGCGAGACCATTTCGTCGGCTTTCCCCACATGTTTTGCACAAATTTCGTCGAATTTCTCCCCGATTTTTCGCCGTTTGGCCACTTGAATCCATCTCCATTCGTGTTGCTACACCCTCCAACAACACACCGACGAGGTACAATGTATGATGCCTCCAACGTATGAGAATACAGACGAAAAATCGAAAAATATTGGAGCAGATTTTATTTGTTTACGTATGCTAATGCTAATGCTATGGCGGACTGGTTCACTCTGTGACGTCATGGGTCAAAGGTCACCGCTTTGACAGGCTCGTGGTAGGAACGCGTTTAAATCGCCAAATTTACTGTTTTTAAGTTCGGAGATCGGGGGAAAACTATATAGTCGATTTCTTACAGTATCAAGGTATATATTAACGTTTACATTGGTCCGGCGATAACATTCCCCTTTAAGGAATACAACATGCCTATGTTAAACAACTAGTAAATTTATTTGGTAGACCTAGAGAAGTCCGCATATAGAATGCAAGGCGATTTATAGAGAACTTATTTTATTGCTGTGGTGCTGATCAGCACCAGAGCCTATCTATGAAATAGCCTTGTTGATAGATGAGGTCATATGTTGCGATCACGATTTCTGTCCGTTAACTTTTGCTTGTCCATTTGACATCTCCTGTGACGGGTCCTGGATTGGTACCAAACTTTGTGCGAGGAACCCTGTCAAATGTCAAGGTCACTGATAGAATTAAGTAAAAAATGTTTATCTTAGGAGTACAGTTCAGACTTGATACAGATCGTGATGGCAAAGAAAGAAGTTTAAGCTTAATGATTACGAGGTATGATAGCACTCCATTTCCAGCTAACAGTCTATTCATACTACGCATATGCTTCGCACATGCGCTTGTTTACCTAGAAGAACTATGACGTCATCTGGTTTGTGTTTGATAGTTCCTGCTCTTCTCCCCTGCATACCGCTGTTCAGTTTTAGTAATGAATAAGTAACAGACTGTTGTAGCAGTTTCTTACCCCATTTCCGTATGCTTTCATTCCTGCTGGTAATTACCCCTCTGCCAAGTTTGGCCGGAGGAGATTGTCTGTTCGATCTGTCCATCCGTCTGACCAACTTGCACGTTGACACAATATCTCTAGTAGTGTTAAAGCCAGGCTGTCTAGATGCATTTCTAAAATATGCAACTGGCAATGGATTAGAAGCCTCATCAATATGACTGACCTACAGCTATCTTATCTAGGTCAAATTTGAGTATTGTGATAACTTTTGAAGAATTTCATCCAGGCTCTCCAAATTCATGTCCCATATGCAACTGATGATTGAGTAATCCACAGTAAAGTTTCGTATAACCCTACCTACCCAATGGGGAATACCCGAAGATAGGCACAAGCTATGTAGTTTTAACAATCCCATGAAGATCTAAAGCATACTAAACCTGCATTCTTATATTTAGGTGGCTACCAGGGTGACTGGAACCAAGGTGGTTATGGGAACCAGGGGTATGGTGGATATGGGGGTTACAACCAAGGCTATGGAGGCTACAACCAAGGCTATGGAGGCTACAACCAAGGCTACGGTGGCTACGATAGCTCCAATTACTATGGAGCCTACAACCAGGGTTATGGTGGCGGTGGATGGAGCGGATATCATCCGAGCTACGGTGAGTGATTCTTCTTTGCCTAGACATAATTAATATAAAGAATTCTGAAGAGCTCGCCAAGGCAGAGGTGCACAGTTGTGGTTATGCTTTTTGTGTAGACTTTATGAAGGTGTTCTTCCATGTCAAATAATTTGTGCTATTAATTCATACATTTCGACATCAAATGACTTGGACATTCAAATCAGAATATATTCATGACCTTAGTTGCAAGAATGGCTCAGTTGCACATTATTAAAAGAACGATGAAGAGCCTGACAAACTAACGGGACTGATCAGCTACTGGGTTGTATAACTTCACTTTCTCCTATCGTTAAACCCAGAAGTCTATTTTGAACTGGTGATAGCTGGCATAATTTTATACATATGGTCATTTCCACATAAACGTAGCACGGGTGACAAATTTTCGCTTACCATCAGCATAATTAATTGTGATTTTTATTTAAGCTATATTAATATCAGTTTCAAGAAAGTGGGTTTTTTGTCATCTGCATCTGTCAGGTTTTTACCCCTCGGCCAAAATTTGGCCGAAGGGTATTGTCGTCGTCATGTACGTCTGTCCGTCCGTCCGTCACACCTTTCTCGTTACCAAGATATCTTCAGAACGACTTACCCTAGGCACATCAAACTTGCAGTGCACATCCATATGCTCATGACCCAGAACCCTATTGAATCTGGACCTGATTGGTTGGAAACTTTGGTGGCCATCTTTAATTTATGCGAAACCATCACAGCTTTCTCGTTACCAAGATATCTTTAGAACGACTTACCCTAGGCACACCAAACTTGCACTGCACATCCATATGCTCATGACCCAGAACCCTATTGAATCTGGACCTGATTGGTTGGAAACTTTGGCGGCCATATTTAATTTATGCAAAATCATTAATCTTGTGTATCTTAGGTACCATTTCACTGTTCCGTGTGAGAACTTGGTATAGATCATCGATGCATCAAGAAACTTCAAAGGAATGACCAAACCAGTTTCCCTGATTCGGTGGAAACCTTGGCGGCCATCTTTAATTTATGCAAAATCTTTAATGATATATATCTTTGATACCATTCAAGTGTTCTATACGAAACTTGGTATACAGCATCGATGTATCAAGAGACCTGCAATGTATAACCACATCAGTTCCTCTGAGTGGCAGGAAGGATGGGCGGCCATCTTTAATTTATGCGAAATCATTAATGATCTCTATCTCTGATACCGTAAAATTTGGCATATATCATCGATGCATCAATAGACTTACGATAAATGGCAGTTCTGGTGTTTCTGATTGGGCGGAAACCTTGGTGGCCGTCTTTAATTTATGCAAAATCTTTGATGTATATCTTTGATACCATTTCAGTGTTCTATATGAAACTTGGTATACAGCATCGATGTATCAAGACACTTGCAATGAATAACCACATCAGTTTCTCTGAGTGGTGGGAAGGATGGGCGGCCATCTTTAATTTATGCGAAATCATTAATGATCTCTATCTCTGATAATTTTCAAATGCTCTATGACAAAATTTGGTATACATCATCGATGCATCAACAGACTTATGTAATGAATACCGACTTCTCTGATTGGACATAAACCTTAGAGGCCTTTTCTAATGGCAAATTTTTTCATAATTTGTATATTTGTCACTTGACTGCTTGGTGTTCCTGAAGTCTTGCTTCAAATTGAATACATTATGAATGGCTGGCGCCCAGAGCCGAGGGGTTTTCAGATGCGCAGCTTCGTATTAAAAATCTGCACTCGAATATGGATAAAATTCTAAAACATTTTTTGCTAAAATGTATACCAAATTCATGATTTTCCTCCAGACATAGAAACTTAATTCAACAAAATGTTTCTTTGTGTTAACACATCATGTCTAAGTTCCACAGTGAATACCATTTTACAATTAAAATGTACTATATTTTCCCAGTATTCAAAGAAAGTGTCATTATGCTTGAATACTGGGAAAATGTCCCACTGAAGAACGGGTTTGTGTACATTAATGGACTAATCGAATGATTGTTACTTGTTGTTGTTTTTTTTAGCGGCAGGTTACGATTACAGTGGATGGGGAGGTTATGCACAGGATGAAGGTCAGGCAGCTGGTAATATACTTTAGGGTTTTCAGTTCTGCTCATGAAGTTGGCATTTTTGTTCCCCGACACCCGAAGGGCTAAAGGGGGACTATAGTGTCATTGGGGTCCGTAGGTGCGTCCGTCGGACTTTGTTTCCAGACAGTATCTTCTGAAAAACTGAATGGATTCTTTTCAAATTTAGTTTGTGGGTATCCCGCCTCAAGATCTCGTTTAGGATTGTTTTTCAAACCGATCCGCCTGTAGGTAAAATTTCATTTCCAGACAACAACTTTTGAAAAACTGAATGGATTCTTTTGAAATTTGGTGTATGGGTACCTAGCCTCAAGATCTCGCTTGGGATTGTTTTTCACACCAACATGCGTATAGGTGTCACCACCTGCGAACCAAGTTAAAATTATGTTTTCGTGCAATTCTTCTGAAATCATGGCCGGAATAAGACAAATTCGGTAATTGTGGGTACCGGTACCTGGATTTCACTTGGGATTGCTCTGCATGCTGGGTACTGAAAGTTTCGGTTCCTAGTCAAATCAATTGTTTCAATGTCGGGGGGACTTGAACCCCTCTGGTTTTCATCATTCAGAATTCTAGATTGAACACTTGGAGTAAGATTGGACATTATGCCATTGCTTTGGTGTTGTCACATGACCTCTGGTCAGTGGAGGTAGAATCCTATTCTCAAATTTCTTTATAGATCAGCTCACTAGAAGGCGCACTACATTATTCAGCTTCGCGTTGATCACTCGTATACGCAATATAGTTCCTACACAGTTGCCTACACATAAAATGAATTTTGCGGTCTTCTATCCATGTCGTACTGTTGAGCTTTCTTCTCCGAATGCGAGTCTTTGACTCCTAATGTTCATCTTTATACATTAGGTTATGACCAAAAACAGCCGGTTAGCAGGTGATTTCCTTCTGTGTCTAAATAATCACTGTGACCAAATATATTGCCATCACACGTGCTAACATAGCTTGAATCATCTGTATCGTATCTCCTGCTGTATGTTTTCACTACCATTCACTGAAAGTTTTCTCCGATGATGTCACCCGGCAGGAGTCAATTTGTGAAAATGCTAGACTTAATTGCTGTATTACTCTTTTATAGTTATGATCAGATTAAAATTCGGAAAAATATTATTTTTATTTTTTATTATTCTTTAGGCATGAAAATTTGTTTGGTTTTAACTTGAAAAGGAAACTGAACCTTTGCATTTCACCTTTTAAGATGTTTGACAAAGGATTTGACACTTGAATGCTTGTCGAGTTTTACATTCATTGTGAAGCAAGGCAAAGGGTAAATTTAGATTAATCTATCATTCTTGAGTTATTAACTCTTTCCCCCATAGACTTGTGGGGAATTTTCTCTCTCTGACCCATAACAGATTTGTAATGGCGTAGCTCTTTAACCCATGGACTGATTTCAATTTTCACACGTTTCCAGCGATGTAAAATATCCCGTTTTATGTCCCATGTCATGTGGAAAAATATTTACCAATGGTCTCCCAAAGGCCCATTCTACGTAATTTGTTCACGTTTTATATCAATATCAGCAACGTTTAATCTAAAAATAAGTAATCTTGCGAAAAAATGTTTTGTGTTTGCTTTCCATCTGTTGGAAATCACGAAAAAAGCGAAGAAATTGTCGCATTTTAGCTGCGTTTTGCAGCGTTCTGTTGTTGTTGTTCTGCTGCAAGTCCTGTATTATCGCATACCATTGTAAAGCTTATTTTCCGTACATTCGGGATTTCGCAGTTACATCATGAGATGGCAGGTATAGAACGAGCTATAACTGAAAAAGTCCCATATACTTCCTTAAAGGAGAACGAAGGCTGGTAACAAGGTGAAGTAAAACAGCATCACTCATTGGCCCATGGTTGAGCGACCTTGAGCGACCTTTTCTGAGGCCCCGCGTGATTGGTGCAGTCGGTTTTTTGCGCGTGGTCGCCATATGGCCAGGGGTCCACGAAACCGCCACGAAACACAGCGGGGCCAAAGAATGGCGGATAAATTTTAAAACGGGAGATCAACAGGTCCCGGGAAATGTTTATAATAAACTCAGATGGGCAGATTTGACGAGCTAGTCATCAAGGTTAGATACTTTGGTAGTTTATGCTCGCGTTACGTGAAATTTTCAGGAATATGGAAGCAGATTTTACTATTTCTCGAACGTTTATCTTAGATCATACCAAACTCATTTGGTGTTGAATCGCGCAGTTATTTGCGCTGAAAACTTACCTCACTTCCACTCTTTGCATTTCTTGTCTACAGGAAATATCACAGTAAGAATTTAAATGACACAGTTATCTCCCCTGCTAGTCACCTGATTGCATAGCTACCCACAATTCTACTTCCTTCTTGTTCTACTGCTTCGTAGGGCTGGAAGTAAACATTGTCAACTCCGTGAAAAATTGCCTTTTCTAGCGAAACTACTCACAGTTGGATTACCTCAGACGTCTGATTTCCTGCAAGAAACCCTTTGGGAAGTATTCTCTAAGTTATCAGCGTAATAATGGCTCATAATATGTCTCAAATGTCATGCATGTCTTGTGGAGGTGACAAGCCAAGTTATGACCTTCACTCAGTGTGTCCGCCATGCCGCCAGGGTAGAATCTGTACATGGGACACGGCCTGTGAAGAGTGTATTGTGTGGGCGCCCGGCATATTCCAGGTTTATTTGGCCGGTTCTCTGGCAGCTAACGAAGGGAATGGTGTCGTTATGCCTGCCAATATCGCAAACGAGACGTATGTAGCACAGTCTCCTCGTACTAATGTAGGCGAGGAGTCTAGGGGGTTTGTTAGTTCAGTAGCTGGGACTCCATTAGTCAGCCTATTGGATGTAAATAAAGATAAACAAACGCCCCCCCCCGCTCACGATGCTTCCATTTCAGGCCAGGTGAAGGGTCAATCAGGTAAGGGATCGACCCGGTTGGTACAAGTGGAAGGAGTAATCGAGGATATGGAATCTGGTACGACGACGACTGTGGAAGTGGAGATTCCTATTGAGCGGACGCCTGGATGTGACGATGAAGGGAAATCGGTGACGGACCCAGGCTTAGCGTGGGAAAGTCAGGGGACTCCGATCGCACGATCGGAGTCAACTTATGATTATGAAAACTTGGGCAGCACCAGTGAGGAGCCTAATGTTAAATTTTCATTTGGGTCCGGGGTTGGGAAAATACCTTCCTCGACGCTGTCGAGGCCTGGACTTCCCGGTCGCTCAGTTACGCCTTTAACTGCTGCTTCCGGTTTGTCTGAATTTTCTCAACCTGCTTCCGGTTACTCTGGTGGCCTTCCTCGTTCCCTTGCCGAGACGTTTGTGTCTACGAGCCTTCTGGGCCACCAGAGATTAAGGTTCCCGCAACAACGGCAGTATGGTATGTATCCAGGTAACCATAATATGTCAAATTTTTTGCCTGTGTCTGAGTTGCGTTATCAAGAACCCTCAATCAGACCAGTTCAAATTATGCGGCATCCGGTTGCTGGTCTACCTTCGCCCTTGCGTGGCTTAGGTCAGATATCTGCTTCCGGTGGTGTTCGAGGTACGGGACCGGGAATTTATCGTATGATGCGTCCTCCTATACGTGCTTCCGGTTTACGACCTCGTATGCCCGTTCACCGACCTTTACAGTGGCCGTGCTCACGTCCAGCTGGAGGGTCCTTGAGTGTGAACACACCTCGTCAGGCCTTGCTTCCGGTCCACTCTCAAGTGACTGATCCCACTTTGGCTGCCATACTGCGCGGTATGGAACAGCAACGTGAGGAAATGAAGGAATTGAGAGAGATGATGACCAGTCAATTCCGAAGTAGTACGCCACTGCTTCCGGTTTTGACTGAACAGTCTAGGAAACCGGAAGCTAATTTGTCGAGGACTATCCCTTCCAATACTCCCTCCTGGCAGGAAGCCCCGGAAGCTATGGAAGTGGATAGGGACCAGTACGGTAGATCTGAATTGAATGAACCTACCAATACTGATCCGGATGCTAGGAAATATTATGAACTTATTTCCGGCATCTATGACTTAATTCCTGATATGCAGCTTCCGGTCCCACATGCGGGGGATATTGAAACTGAATCAGGAGAGTCAAACCGGGTTACGAGGTCGGCTACCACGCTGCCGGCCTCAACTGCTATTCATTCTATCTGCCATTTATTCCATAGAACGTTAGCAGAACCCACTACGCAGGAGGAACGTGCTATAAGGTTGAGACCAAAAGCTCGCTTCCGCCCTGCAGGATCTTCTGGTCCGTTCCCAGTACAGAAGCCAAACACACGAAGTTACGGCGTACATAACTCACCGTTTAGCTTCCGGTCTGCAGAGGTGAACGGCGACTTTCAGTATTTATGCTCTAGCAATACTAAAGTGCCTAGTAATCCGGATGTTCCTTGCACGAACAAACAGGCCGCAGTACTTGAGGAAACTGCTCGACAAGGAGTGGCGATTACGAATCACCTCGACTGGTTTCTTAAAGCCATAAAGGATGGTTTATTTTCGCTGTCGGGCGCGGAGAGTCAAGAACAGTTACAGGAGGGTATAAACCTCGTTCTTGACTACCAGAAGATTGCTTCCGGTGCTGTAGAAGATTTACTGGTACACAATGCCTACCTATCTTCTATGCTAGTGTATTTAAGGAGAAAGGCCTTCATTCCTTTTATGCATAGTTACACACCGGAAGCTGTAAAGAGGAGTCTACTAGAGACATCTACGGCTCCTTCTTTACTGTTTGGTGATGCTGTTGCCGAAGTTCGACCTGAAATGGATCGTATAGAGCATGACAGGTCAGTTGCTTCCGGTGCTTCGTCTAAAAGACCTATGGCTTCCGGGTCGGGTCCAAAGGCGAAGAAGGCTAAGAAGAACCCGCCTAGTTCCAAGGCTAATAAGGGTGCTTCCGGCCAACAGCATAACCAAGCGCCTACTTCTTTAGAGCCAAGAGTATCGACCTATGGCCATAAGAAGCAGGGTAAGGGGAAATCTAAGCAGTCAAAGAAGGATTCCTGATGTCTCGGGCCGTACCGGGTGGCTTCCGGTATGGCGGGAACACCGAGACATAACGTTTCCAGTTCCCCAGCAACTAGACCTTCCGGTAGGGGGAAGGCTGCAGTTGTTTTGGAGGAACTGGATAAGGATCGGGACGGAAGCGTGGGTCATTCGAACGATCAGATACGGCTATCGCCTATTGTTCGACACGCTTCCTCCCTTGACTGCTCATCCCCTTCCGTCTCGTATACCATTACGAACGGGTCATCTATCAGCGATACAGTCCTCTGTGGACAAGCTGATAGAGAAGGCAGCTGTAATAGAGCTTCCGGTTTCGGACACGTCACCCGGGTTCTATTCGCCGGTCTTTCTGGTCCCCAAGAAAGACACGTCCGAGATGCGCATGGTTATAAACCTAAAGCGCCTCAACAAGGACTACCTCACTCCACCGCCACACTTCCGCATGGAGTCCTTCCGGTCTATCCGGTCGGTACTCGGACAAGGGGAATGGCTGACTTCTCTGGATTTAAGGGATGCATACCTGCATATCCCGATACATCCGGGGGACAGGAAGTACTTGAGATTCATGGTCGGCAAACGACGCTTCCAAATTCAAGTGCTTCCGTTCGGCCTATCCACTTCCCCTTGGGTGTTCACACGAGTGTTTACACCTGTGGCACAATTCCTGCACAGTCTAGGTATAAAGTACCACTTTTATATCGACGACTCCCTGCTAAGGAATGCCTGCAAGGAGCAGTTAATCCTAGACACCCAGTTTGTCTTAAGGATGTTGACTTCTCTGGGATACATCCCACACGAAGAGAAATCAGAGCTGATTCCTTCACAAAGGTGCAAATTTCTGGGGGTGGAATACGATACGCTACGAGCTCTCGCCAAACCCCCAGAAGATCGATGGCTAAAGATAACGACGAAGATACCTCAGTTCCTCAAGTTATCTCAGGCCAGGGCTTTACACTTTGCTGCGATAATCGGCCTGTTGACGTCAACACAGGACGTAACACCAAGAGGGCGGTTGCAGCTTCGTCCCTTAATGATTTACTTCAATCATCAATGGGTCGAAAGGCAGTTGAATCTGTGGATACCTGTAACACCGCTAGTCAAACAATGCCTCCAATGGTGGCTGGATCCACTCAACGTTATGCCAGGTGTGTCCCTACTTCCGTTTCATCCGTCACATCACCTGTTCACGGACGCATCTATGGAAGGATGGGGAGCCCACCTCGAGTCCAAGTCGACATCCGGGTTATGGACAATCGAGGAACGCTCGTACCATATAAACGTGTTGGAGTTTATGGCAGTGACACATGCCATCCGCACGTGGGTGAGCGTATTGACCGACAAGAACCTGCTGGTTGCGACGGACAACACGACAGTCGTGTCCTATATCAACAAGCAGGGGGGGACGAGATCTCCGCTATTACAAAGCCAAGCGGAAATCTTTTTCGGTCTGTGTTGGGACAACAACATATCGGTGTTGGCCAGGCACATCCCGGGGGTACTGAACGCCTTAGCGGATTCGCTGTCACGACGGAATCAGATAATTCCCACGGAGTGGCAACTTCACCCAGACATACTAAAACAAATAGCTCATGTCTGGGAGATGCCACACATAGATCTGTTCGCCACTCGGCGCAACAATCTACTGGCCCTGTTCATGTCGCCGGTCCCGGATCCGTCGGCATATGCAGTGGACGCACTATCGCAGGACTGGTCAAGGATGGTAGCATATGCGTTCCCTCCTCCAGCTATCCTAGCGAAGGTACTTCAGAAGATCCGCGAACACATGTGTGTCGTTTATC
Organism: Hanleya hanleyi; assembly: GCA_036873755.1. Taxonomy (NCBI): domain Eukaryota; kingdom Metazoa; phylum Mollusca; class Polyplacophora; order Lepidopleurida; family Hanleyidae; genus Hanleya; species Hanleya hanleyi. The sequence continues at coordinate 21,802 of JAVTVY010049427.1, forward strand.
TGATTGTTCCGTGGTGGCCAGCAAGGCCGTGGTTCCCGGAACTATTGGATCTTCTGGTAGATGTACCAAGACAGCTTCCGGTATGGCACAATCTACTGCGCCAGCCCGGAACGTCGACATTCCACAGCCAACCAGGACTGTTCCACTACCACGTGTGCAAATGCTCAAGCAGCACTTCGCTCAGGCGGGATTTTCAGCGGAGGTTGGGCGCCGAATGGCACAATCTATTCGACCGTCCTCTTCCGCTGTATACAACTCAAAGTGGGCAATCTTCGATCTTTGGTGTGGAGAGAGGGATATTAATCCATCCTGCGCAACTATCCCTGAGATAGCAGAGTTTCTATTGTACCTGTTCAGGGATAGGGGCCAGGTGCCTGCTACGGTAGAAGGTTATAGAGCGGCCATTGCTCAACCTATTCTACTGGGTACTGGGATTAATCCCTTGACTGATCCAAACTTATCTGCACTAATCAAGTCATACAAGATAACTGGTCAGTCGGCTATTCCGAAATTACCTAAGTGGGACTTAGCCTTAGTACTTCGGCAATTGGGAAAGCCACCTTTCGAGCCAATAGAAGCTATTGAGCTAAAATATTTATCATACAAACTTCGTTTTTGTTGGCTCTTGCTTCAGCAGCTAGGGTGTCAGAGCTGCATGCGCT
>JAVTVY010049428.1:0-23816 GCA_036873755.1 Hanleya hanleyi
CGAGTAACTATGGCATCGGGGCCGTTTTGTCACAGGTGATAGATGGAGAAGAGAAGGTCGTGGCATACGCCAGTCGTGTGTTGTCGAAGGCCGAACGAGCCTACTGTGTGACGAGAAGAGAACTGCTGGCTGTTGTGCATTTCGTCAAATGCTTTCGACACTACCTGTTTGGGCGGAAGTTCCTGCTTCGCACCGATCACGGCTCGCTGCGATGGCTCATGCGGTTCAAGGAACCGGAAGGACAGCTGGCCCGTTGGATTCAGGCCCTTGGCGTCTACGATTTCAACATCGAGCATCGTCCGGGTAGAAAACATGGTAACGCCGACGCACTGAGTCGTATCCCATGCAAACAGTGTGGTCGATCAAGCAGCGATGACGTTCAGGCAGCCGCCCGTGTGATTGAGATGGTGTCGCCAACCGAAGGATTCGGCCGAGCCCAGGCCGAAGATCCCGACCCACAACCTGTTCTCGACTGGGTGCGGCAAGGTAGCCGACCAAACCGAGAAGACGTCAGTCCGTACGGACTCGTCACGAAGAGCCTGTGGGGTGCCTTCGATATGTTGGAGATTTGCGATTCGCTGCTGGTTAGACGTTGGGTGGATGACCGTGGTAAGGTCAAGCGACGACTGTTGGTAGTACCTCGTTCCTTGCGCCGTAAAGTGTTAAGAGAGTGCCACGACGGTCCCACCGGTGGACATCTCGGAGTAAAGAAGACTTTAGCGAAGGTGAGGCAGGCCTATACCTGGCCTGGCCTGCAGACGGACATACGCCAATGGTGCCGAAGCTGCGATGTATGTAACAGAAGAAAGCAGGCTGGACGCAAACCGCGAGGACCACACAGTGGACAGATGACTGGTTGTCCGGGAGAGAGGATTGCAGTTGACATCCTTGGGCCAATGCCAGAGACGGGCAGTGGAAACCAGTATATTGCAGTCATCGGAGACTATTTTACCCGTTGGGTCGAAGCCGTTGCCATGCCCAACCAAGAAGCTACTACTGTTGCACAGGCTGTGGTGGAACACTATGTGACCAAGTTCGGTGTTCCAATGGCGATCCATTCGGACCAAGGCCGCCAGTTTGAGAGCCGTGTCTTCAAAGGGATGTGCCGAATTTTGGGGATGAGGAAGACAAGGACGACGCCATACCACCCCCAATCGAATGGCATGATTGAGCGGTTCAACAGAACATTAGCCCAAATGCTACATGCCAGTGTTGACCGTCATCCAAGCGACTGGGACTTGCATATACCGCTTGTAGTGATGTCCTATCGTGCCACAGCCCATGAGACGACAGGGTTCTCCCCGAATATGATGGTGTTCGGGAGAGAAGTCTCTCTGCCGTCTCACTTGGTACTGGGAGCTCCTCCACGTCAGCAAGTGGAACCTACGGAGTGGGTAGGAGAACTACGGGACGAGATGGACGAGATTCATCGTAACGCCCGAGAAGTGACTGGGAAGAGCCTGCGGCGCCAGAAGCGGGTATATGATAGCAAGGCCTTTCCGCAAAAGTATAAACCTGGAGATCAGGTTTACCTGTACATTTCTGCTCCAAGACGTGGAGAGAATCGGAAACTACGAGACCGCTGGGCAGGACCATACGTGATAAAGGAAGCTCTCACGGACGTGACCTACCGCATTGCAGATGAAGACGGAGGTCTCCGGGTTGTTCACCATGACAAGCTGAAGCCTTTCTATGCTCGTGAGATGTCCACCAGTGAGTCTGAAGAAACGTCTGGCGACGATGGAGATGTAGAATCAGATGATAGCGTCGGACATGGGGCTATCTTTCCTTACCCCATGGAACCATCGACTGTCGTCAGAACGCCGACTGTTGAACGGCGACCTCGATTGACCCGGGGCGGGCGTGAGATACGGCGACCACGGAGATTTGCCGATTTCGAGGTTGATTTGCAGTCTGCATCACCATTGGATCTCGACATGGAAGCTTTACCCCCGGCCGAGGCCGAGACAGAACCGCGGCGGACGACCCGAGGTCGAGTGATTAGACGCCCCGCGCGTTATCGGGATTAATGTAATTCGGCAGTGTTTGGTCAGTGCCGTGAAGCAGGGACCTGATGTCCCCTCCTTCAGTGACGACCCAGCAGACCGCTGGGAGGAACGTCTGATGTAATTCTACCGTATTGAAGCCTTTGTTATTATACTGTGGACTATCTACCCATTCGGATAAAAGACTGCGTGTTCGTTCTACTCACCGGTGATTGGTAGCTGTGCCGAGCTCCACGACGAGGGCGTCGTGTTTTCGAAGGCGTGGGTAGTGTGACGAAAATGCCCATGACCTGGAGAATGTTATTTTCGTTCTAATGCTGACAGTGTAAATAGCATTGTGAATGGACCGACAATGGTGGATATTCGACTTACCTGTATTAACTGTGCGCTGAAACTTTCAGCGAGTGACGTGTAAATATCCCTGACACGCATCTTGCATCGAAACCGGGCGAGAGAAGTCGAACTCTGCTGATCTGACACGAAATCCAACACCGCCTGAGTCTACACTTTCGTTTTATGGGGGCTGCCATGTTTGGGCGCGCAAAGGATTCTGGGAGCCAGAGCCTATATAAGACGTAGAGAAATGGACGTTCGGCACTCTGTCATAGACATTCGGCCAGTAAGTATCGTGCGGGAGAGCACAGCGACAGGATCGCCGCAAATGCGCCGAAAGGGCCGAAAGTGCCGATCTATTGCCGAAATAGCACCGAACTGGGTTGGAAAGCCGAGAGCTAAGCCATAGCTTGGGGATAATAGATACTAACACGCACAGTATCTGATGACGAGACGAACCGCCAGACGGGGATAAGATACTAACACGCACAGTATCTGAAGACGAGATGTCCATCAACGGGGAATACAGAGCACCAACTATCCCACATTGCAGCCCATCACACAAATACCATGTTACATGATTACATATATTCACACACAGACACCAGATCGTCGGCCTTAGGGACGGAATAGATCTAATCACAATCATCTACACTAGTTATTCACAGGCCTCGACTAGGGATAACTGATAACACAAGCTTACATCCATTGTACATATTTACACTGCCGCAGGGCTCGAATTATGCTTTGCCGCAAGTCTTTGAATTCTATTACAAATCATTGATATTAATTTACATTACATTGTAAGGTAATAATACACCTCCGAGACCAGGGCGTTATTACCACATATATATGCAGACAATCTGAGCCTATTAACTCGTCCTTGGGTCAACGCCGTGTGCCGAGCCGAAGACGGGTCGCCGAAATCGGGCCGAGCCGAAGACGAGAAGTTTGCCGAGCCGAAGACGGGTCGCCGAAATCGGGCCGAGCCGAAGACGAGAAGTTTGCCGAGCCGAAGACGGGTCGCCGAAATCGGGCCGAGCCGAAGACGTGAAGTCTGCCGGGCCGAAGACGGGTCGCCGAATTCGGGCCGCCGATAACAGAGAAGTGCCGAGCCGAAAGGGGTCGCCGCCGAATTCGGGCCGCCGAATTCGGGGCGCTGAAGACGTGAGGTCTGCCGAGCCGAAAGGGGGCTGCCGCCGAAGACGCTGTGGTGTGCTGTACGGACCGACGCCGCCGAAGGGCTACTGCTAGGAGAGGCAGTGATACGGAGAGGATTCCAGAGACGATTAATAACGCTTAGATGAAATGGGCCGTGTAATCTTGACACGGTAGATGTTCCATACAGTCCGGGGCTACGCCTACGACCGGAGAGAACCAGAGACGCCGTACCATACCACGACGAGAGCCAGTCTGGACGAGACTGGGCCGTGACGCGTCATAGATAGGGTCTCTTGTATATATTGTATATTATTAGTCTTTCTCTTTAAGATAAAGATAACACTTAACGATAACTACCTCTAGAGTATGGATCTTTATTACAGGTATTGTGCGCGTACAGAGCTGTGTACATTGCAGAATACAATATTATTACTTTATTATTGCCTTGGTTGTTTCTACAGGTCCCCCCATCCTACCTCCTCGATCCAGACAAGGTGACAGGTTGAATCGGACCTTCCTCGTTGGCCAATTCCAGTCATACGAGACTGCGTTCACATCAGCCTGACAATTTGTCACAGGGGCCTGAGACCAGGCCGCCTCAAGTCTCGTGTACACCGCAAAGATAGACGTTTTCTGACCGCTCGAACGTCACACCATTATACATACACGGCGAATTACATGCACAAACGCGTACCTGTGATTGTTGCCTATTGGAGCGAAAATGTTATTATTCTGCGGAATTGTGAATGGTTATGGTATTTAAGTTAAATGAGTATTACATATAGACTGTCGATATCGGCTAGATCAGAAGAGGCCCACAATATTACCGCTACATGTAAACATGTTATTTGTTCGATGAAAGACTATGACACCTTACATTACAATCTGTGCACTTTTAAGCTGCCAGAGCTAGCATTCAGTACTCAACAGTCGGCCGTCGTCCACGAGATTCAGGCGTTTCCGAGAAAGAATGCGCCCGAACGAGTCCACAGCATATGTGATAAGTATATAGTTGGCAGAATTTCTCTTCACATCCGCAGAATATCGTGGAAATTGTAAGTATATCCTGGGACTGATATATATATAAATTCGAGGTGTAAAAAAACTTGTCTTTCAGAAGGTATTAGGGATATCTTATATTATGGCATGAAAATACAGTCTTGATATCAATGAAGATTGATCTGTATATTTGTCTGGCGCAAAAGTCCGTCGATTTGACGGAAAGCATCGCCAATTACAACATTTCCGCCGAGCCCAATGCATACCTTCGCATCAATCCTGCTTAATTAATTTTAATATCAATATACAGTTCTATTGTCTGTCCGAGATAATATCTTAGAAATTTTCGGCCATATTTCGAGGTCCGTTTTTCGTACACGTTGAAATTTCACACAGTGTATAAACTAAAAAATAATGAGTGTAGTCCTATATTTCATAAAAATCTGTTGAGAATTGACGAAAATCACAAATACCTACCATGTTATTTTGGGGCCACGATGACGTTGATGTTATTACATGCAGTCTTGACGTCATGACGTCAGCAATAACCCACAAATCTCCCGTCTACTATTTTCGAGCTGTAAAAGAATTTTGTTTATACTTTAGAAAAAATACTATAATTGAGTTCATATACTGTGGGAAGTTTCAGTGTTGTATGATAAGTTGTCTCCGAACTATCGCCGGAAATATCTGTGATATATTATATGGTACAGACAGTAGTTCTGACGCTATTTCGTTATACATGTGACGTCACATGCGGAGACGTTCAGCGCAGCCGTTATCTTGTGGAACAGGCGACGTCACGGGCGCTGACTTATATCCGCGGTCTGAAGCTAATCTAACAGAAAATCATGTTGAACTAAATCTGATGGGAAATATCTTATTTATAGGGAAAAATATGTTTATAATTATTTAGAATTTTTATGTTGTACGTGTATATTATTTTACCTACTAGACATTGAAGCAAGCCGCCAGAACAAAGAGGACAAAGGCTGAATAGCGTAGGAATGAACAAGCGAACCCAGGACTCTTTAAAGGTAGGCTGTTTTGAAAATTAAAATATATACTGTCTATCCCATTTAATATATTCCGGACGTAGTCCAATAACGGCAAAACGCTGCTCAGAATGTAGATTGCAAAAGTGCATTGTTATGCTCGAATTTTATTGAAAGTCGATAAAAATAAAAAATATATATAGCGAAAATCTTCAATGTTACTTTGGGGATACGATTGCGTGGGTCTGCCAATGTCATAACGTCAACAAATAAAGCACCATACAAACCTCATTTTTGTTTCTGCGATTCAAGGAAAATTACTGGATATTCTTCTTGTGGAATTTTGGGACCTGTCCAAGTCTGGGGGGTGGGGCGGGGGCATTTCTGTCCCCCCTCCTCCCCCCCTCCACACCTCTTCTAAATATTGTTTTTGCGCTTTGAGCTAAGGGACTGAAACTTCCCACAATATACCCGTGGGTCATGGTCTGCCAGAAAATGTAAACAAGTCCGAGATGGCCGCTTTGATGACGTAACTGTGACGTCATCTTGAAAAAAGGCATTTTTTGTTCGATTTTTGTCACGGGGTTTTCCGAATTTTTGATTTATGTTTTCTGCGTAAAAATTGCATGATAAATTAATAAATAATAATAGTAATTTGTGCATTGTCATTCTAAATGTCTATTCAGAATAAAAGAGCGTCTCCAATACCTCGCATGTTACAACTTTCTACGTTGTGAATGATGAGAAAAACGCACAAATCATGTCCAGACGCTGTGCGATTTTTGATTTCAATATACTCTGACAAAAATTGCGACAGAATATACGGCCGTAGCTCTGTGAGGAAGCCTAGAACTACATGCTTCAAGTGTTGGAGACTAGTCCTAGGGATTACAAATACTCAGTACTTTCCATTTCTGCCTCTTAGATCTGATTCAGTTTTTGATGGGCTTGACATAAACTGTATATTCTTGATTATTTTTTCAACAGATCTCTATGAATTAAAGAGACGGAGATGGGGAACGTGACATTTTCAATCCAATTATCTAGGTCAGAGAAGTACATCGCCGGATTTGAATTTTCTAGCTTTTGCAGAGGTCCGCGCCACAGTTGTTACGAAGGGAGATTTTACGATTACCGAAATTACGGACCACTACACGAAAAGAAATGTGTGGTGAAAGTACGAACGGACAGACCGGAAATGACGAACTCCTACTGGAAGGCGCACATAGACAGGACGAATAAGGCCCGATATTTAGCATCACAGTGGAATTCAGAGCCTTCCGTGATTTTTAAGAAGAAAATAAATATTCCGATTCTGGTTTGTGTAGAAATCGACGAGACGTCAACGTTGTTGAGCAAGCTGTCCAGTTGGCGGTCAAGACCCGTTCAAGAATACGAATGGGTTTTGGTTGGCCGCCGCATAAACAACGTTGAACAACTGAGCATGAATAACTCGAACAGACATTCGGATCTGGTGGCGTTTTCACATTTTTCCTGGTCTGTCACCTCGGGCGACGTGGTGATCTGTGACTTCAAAGGACAATCGACTGACCGGAACTACGATCTCCTAACCCCCGTGATACATTCCAGAGACGGGCGATTCGGCTCCAAGGACGAGGGTCAATCAGGAATTGACCAATTCTTCCGCAGTCATGTTTGTAACCATCTCTGTAAACTCTTCCCGCATCCAGGATCTAACATCTCGTTCCCATTCCCACAAAATCTCGTTCGCGTGCAATCTGGAGATGAACATCTCGCATCAACGGTTTTGGGAATGAAACCAATTTGCATAGGAAAATCTTGAAGACACAATCTAGGCGATCTGCAATAATGTATCGGTCTTTCTGAATTTTTGTGGATTTGAACATGTGGTACCCGCGAAAAAAAAAATTAAGCTCAATTAATTATTAATAAGCACATACGCAAAATTATGAATGAAACCAATTTCCATAGATAAATCTTTAAGAAAAATCTAGGCGATCTGCAATAATTTATCTTTCTCTCTGAATATTTTGGATTTGAAGATCTGGTTTCCGCAACAACAACGAAATTGATTTTTAACAAGCGCATACGCAAAATTATGAAAGAAACCAGTTTCCATAGAAATAACTTAAAAGAGACAAATTTGGACGATCTGAAATAATTCATCGTTCTCTTTGAATATTTGTGGATTTGAACATCTGGTTCCCGCAAGTCACAGCTGATTTTCACCAATCGCATACGCAACATTCTCGGGACCCAGCAAAGCCAGATTTATTTATTTTTTTCAGGTAAGCCCTGGACAGACCACTGGGCATTTATTCGCCATATGGCCACGCATTTATAATATCATGTCTTGCTCCAGAAAATGTTATCACCTGATTCCATTATCGCCTTTTATGATGAATGAGGAATGAGTGCAAATTTTCGATCATCACCTTTTAATGGCGATAAGGTCTGGTCATCACGCTTTACGATGACGGACACCGAGTGTAAATTTCGGGTCATCACCTTTTTAGGGTGATGGCGAGGCCTCATCACCCTAAAAAGGTGATGGCATAAAATTTGCACTCATTCCTCACCGTCTCAAAAGGTGATGATGGAATAAGGCTCTAAATCATGCCATTTTTGGGTGACGCTATCATCACCTTTTTGGTGATAACTATCACCTTTTTCGCTAGCTGTGATGTTCATGAGAATACGACATGGGAATGATGTTGTGCTTGCGACGGTGAGACGCAATACTATCTAGCCAATCAACGACCCTCATTTTTACTTCCGTTTTGCCATTTCTCACCTTTCTAACCAATCAATATCCAGAACTCCCACTTTCTGTCTATCCGGTGTATCTATCGTGCAAGTCTCCCATTATCAGGCAATACAGGACCTAGTCTGTTTTCTTGTTTTACTGTGCTATTGTTTTCTATCCACATTGTTGCATTGTACGTAACCTTGTTTGTCTTTTTGTTTTTATTTATTATTTATTTTATTTTATTTTTTTATTTTTTTATTTCTATTTTGTTATTTATTTATTTTTTTTTATCTTTTTGGAAGGGAGGGTGGCAATAAGGGAACTGTATCTATTCAGACAGCTGGTGCGAGATGTATTAATTAATAGAGAACGTATTGGTTTCATACCGTTGACTTAAGCTTTTCCTTCATCAGCGGTGATTCTTGACTACTGTATGTCGCAAATCAATGGATAAATTTCATCTGGAATTGTAATTGTCCTGCAATGAGTCATCGCATTCTTGACCGGATGGACGACAAATATACACGTAAGAAGATAACTAGAGGAGTCGAGCAGCTTTTAAATCTTATGGCTATTCCCGAACTATGTTATACCAGGAAAATGTTTGATATTGTATTTTTTATGGAAAAGTATGTCTAACTTTTACTGTGATATACTAAATCACGGTGTGGTGTTTGCTCGAGAAAACAAATTTTGTTTGCTTTCAGTTTGCCAATAATAAATTTCTTTATTTCTGCACACAAAAAATGTTTCATACAGAAAAATATTTTTAAATGTAAATGTTCTCAGTCAAGAGCGAGAAATTAGAAATTTGGCTTTTGGTTGTTTTTGTCGTGTACATTTTAGTTGCGATTCGTCCAAATATCGGTATCTTGGATATAGCACATTCAACCGAAACGACAGTGTCACAGCAGATATGGTTATATTGGGAACACAGAGTCAGTTTTGGTTGATGGCATATCTTGAAAATGTTTTGTCTGCAGGCCGAACTGAGAGAATTCATTTCATGCTTCACAAGTATAACAGCAGGAGGGCTCTTTATCAGGCAAACGCCACACCTCCTTTTGTATATCCACTGAATCGTGTGTCGTAATTCTGTATCTCGCAAAGCCTATAACTGTCATCAATCATCTATAAGAATTATAGCAATTGTATCTGTGAATTAAGACGCGGAATGTAAGTCGATACAGTTTGAAACACCCGTGTATAATCTGACATTAATGATAAATTAATATATTTTGCTACAATCACGCACATAAATCATATACTACATGTACTTGTGTTGTTTTCTTAACTCAAGCCCGGGTTGACATGTCCAGTTATTGTACTCACCTCGAACGATTTCTGGCCAAACTTGGTGAAATATAACATTTACATGATTTTTCCACAACGCAGAATTAATCTACAAACTGAATGTCATGTAGTGTCACAAATATTTGATTTCATACAAACAATGGCTAAATGTTCGTCATAATGAAAGAATATTATTCGAATAGCAGTTCAGGTGTATTTTAGTAGTGTAAAAAGACGTCTCCGGCATCACCAAGGGTATATGGTATAGATGAGGTCATGACCAAGGGTATAGGGTATAGATGAGGTCATTACCCGCGGATAGGTCTATCCTCGGGTAAGATGACGAGAAAGGCGGATACACCCTAGGATAAGATGACGGGTAAACCTGCGGGTAAGCTGACAGGTAAGACTGGTACGTTATAACTGCGCATGCGTACATCCGGGCGCTCGTCGAGGTCACCGGGTTTTCACACGCCACGCCGCCATGTTTGATGGCTAACTCACTATTTATGCAGAATTTGATCACGTGATACCTCGATTATAAGCCGTGTCTATTGTTGCGGTGAAAGCTGCTGATCCCTGTAGCTTAAACTAAGAGAAACTCTCCTAATTTTCGCACTTAATGTTAAAGGAATCAGAATCGCGTATACAACCGCCATACCACCATGTTTACAATGACAATACAATGACGACAGATCAACATATAGAGAGAAAGATTTACCACAACCATTTCACGTCAATCGTTATATCAATGCGCATGTATTTACACCTCCTCGTATTATTACAGATGGAATAGAAACTTATACAGAATGGGCTCAGCGGTATAATCCCGCACAATAAGGAGGCGTCTGACATACAACAGCCACACCGGGTTTAAGATTGGGATTTAGACATCGACAAACATATACGCTTGGCAGAATCATCTAGCTAAGCATGATTGTCGATGTCCAATCTTCAATCCTGTGTAGTTGTGTTATGTCAGTCGCCTCCTATGCGTGTAGGATTATAACGTAGATCCCATTCTGTATAAGTTTCTTTCCCATATAGAATAATACGTGGGGCAGGTGCAAATACATGGTTTTGTACGTCCGCACTGGTATGGCGATTCGCGTGAAATGGTTGTGCTAAATCGTTCAATAGAACGCAACAATGGACATGACCTCCATTGACCTCGTCGCGTGCGCCTGGATGCACGCTTGCGCAGTTATACCGTACTAGCCTTACCCGCCATCTTACTCGCGGGTTTACCCGCCATCTTGCCCGCGGTAGACCTATCTTACCCGCGGGTTTTCCCAACTTAACCGCGGGTAGGCTCCCCTTACCCGCGGGTAGACCTACCTTACACGGGGCGGAAAATTCGCGAGTAAACCCGCCTTACTCACGGATAATGACGTCATCTATGCCCCATACACTTTCTCTTGCTTATTTCATGCGAGAGACCGTATCTTTGCACTACATATTCTATGTCTAAAAACATATATTTAAATCAATAGGATATATAAAGGGGTCTGGCTGACACGAATAAAAGTACGCTTGACCTTATTGCTGGCATTGAGAGCGCAACAAAAAATCTTATCTCGGATATCGACATTTAAATAAAATAAAAAAATAAACATTCCTGGGCAAGGTGGTTGTCGCTCATCGTTCTCATTCACCGAGCCAAGAAGGCCCAGGCAAATCTCTCCAAGATGTGGCAGGGTTCACGCAGATGAGTCATATTATGGTTCATACTCCATGTAAGAATCACGAGACAATTCATACAATACCCAAGTCTAGGGGCAACAATGTGTCTGAACTTGTGCCCTTTCAGCTGCACAAAGACTCAGACAATAGAAGCCTACATGAAGTACATGTATCTACCCATATTATGCACAGGTATTCTACACCAAGTCCGAAATACATCGTTTTCAGCGTAGAGACTTCAGTGATTCTGGGTGCAGTCCACACTTTCCACGATTTCGCACAAAGTGTCCTCTCCCCAATTTTATAATAAGGAAGTCGCCTGAATTTGACAGCATGGTAATTCTTCTTCCCTTTCTACTAACTGATATCTATAGTATCACCCTGTTGGACGTCATCGTTTCTTCAAACGAGGACATAACAATTGCTTGTTGATCGCACCCACGCGCCTCTAATCGTATCCGGAATTGAATATCTGGCCGCCAAAATCCGCACTTTTTCCAGGAGCCAAAATGATGATTCCTTTATGGCGATAAAATATAAAAAAAACGATTAGGTCGACCCCCCCCCCCCCCCATTTTTTCGTCATTTTAAAATGGTCATTGGACGGGAAACACTTTAACTTGCATAAATAAAAAATTATTTCGTGCGTTTTCTCTGGGTTGTGGGTCGAATTTGACACATTTTCATACATTTTATGGAGTTTACAGCAAAGTTGAATGCCTGTTTTAGCCGCACATCATTTAGGTGTGGACTGCAACCTCTGTGTATGTACCTTATACACGGTATATGTGTAGAAAAGATTCCAAGAATTGGACTGTGTAAACTGTTTCTATTATAGTTTATTGTGAATGAAAAAACTAGGATGTCTCTTGAGTACATAGTCCCATTGATATATTAAACCAGGACACTTGAGTCGTTCTGCGCAGTATTAACTGTCAGGTACCGGTACTGTTATGACAAAAATTGATTGATGGGCTTGGTACTGTGATGTAACCGGTCAGTACAAGTACCTTTCAGTCCTCGATTCTTTGCTATACTGAGTGGTGTCAATTTTAACAGTGCGATCAAGCACTTTATGCAATATTCATAAGGCAGTAGATAACTTCAGTTCGTAATATATGACACGGCTCTGGTGCACAAAAAAAAATTAAATAATTTTTTTCTAATGTTAAATGAACGAAGGTTAGCAAGGAGAATTCATTTACCAATTTTGTTAGCTGGAATAGATCATGTCTAATCGTGACTTCATCTGGGTCATGCAAACACATGAATCCATTTCAAGGAAATGTACTTATAAAGCATTATAAATATTGGCTGTCGGCCAAGTCCTGATTTATGCCTCTAAATGAAGTTACGTTTCGCTTTTATCTGATATAAAATTTGATAAAAACTACTGTATAAAAGGCTCTCATAATCAGTACATGCCAAATCCGTACTTCTGTTATTATATCTATTCTGGGGATACATTCCCGTCAATATATCTCTGTTCGTATTCCATGTATATACTTATAAATTTACTTTATTTATGATGAATAAACAAGCAATCAACAAATTACTTGATTACTTTTTCTGTAAATTGCAATAATGCCGTTAAATATCTGCGTTTATCACTATTTTTTTATACTGGGAGTTTATAGCCTTCTCATTTTGCAACAAATGTTTCCAAGGTAGGTTATATTAAAATTATTTATAAGTACATTTCCTGGAAATGATTTCATGTTGGGGTTTTTTCATATCCCTGCAAGTCGTGATCAAACATCTTTTTCAACTAACACTGTTGTTGTACGATCGTTGGTGGTAAACCGTACCTTGTTCAAAACACTCTGAAATAGCTCGAATAATTTGGTACAGGTTAGCTCACTGAGTTTACCTATATACTAAATTACTGGTACTTAGCTCACTGGGGCAGCGTGAATGTCTTTAAGACAACTTCTGGCACCAATGTCGCAGGGGCGAGCGAAGTCACTAGCGACGTGTTCAGTTTGAATTTCAGCAATCGACTGTTTGAATATCCCTCTCGCCAGCACATAAACTCCCTCAGGTACAGGAGAGCTACACCACAGGGAGGGTCCCAACAGCTATTACAGCTGCCGCGACCCTACCACATTACGTTTTTATTTGTTCACCCGAGTCACCTGGTTACATATTTCATATGCCGCTCTGGTTCTGTATAAGCTATATTATAACCGCCAAACAATCTTAACATGAAAGTATTGTTTTTAAAATTGTAAATGTCCGAGGAGTGACAACATTATATAAAGTGTAAAATATATCAACATATTGTTCATCCAGAATGCTTCCGTGGATAGAGCGCTGAATTTTTGAATTTTTTTACTTTTGTTTTCCTTTTTAAATAATGTGTTTTCCATAGCTTTTCATTTTAGTTCAACGGGTAATGAGTAGCGAAAATAATGCAATTCCGGAAATAATAATTTATACAATTGTAAAATATGTGAATAATATTTACATGGCAGTTTCTGCAAATAAAAACGATTCATTGTAAAACGTTATTGACCAGTGTAATGCAAGAAAATTCAGAAATCATAAAAAAAATTATTTACACCGCGGTGGAAATTTCTACACCGCGGAGAACATATTCACACAGCGAAATAAACAATGTACATTGTACATCGCGAAAATATATTTACACCGAGTTTGCACCTCGGAGAAAACAGCTACACCATTACGGTGTAAATAGTTTACACCGCATGGTAATAGTTCACACAGCGTTGGTAAAGTTTATACAGCGGAAAAAAAATGGTGCGGGGGTAATGTTTACACAGGATAGGGAAATGTTTGACACCCCTGTGTTTATAGATTGTATCAGGGTAAATAGGCCTGCACCGCGGATAAAACATTTACACCGTGGTGTAAATAGTTTACACCTCGTTGTAAACATTTCCACCGCGGTCATATAAAGTAATCTCGAGAATCTCGTTTCAGTGGAAGATAACTTAGCACTGATATATTTTTCTGTTTCTGAACATCCTGACAATCAGGTCGGATCGAATCAACAATTTAAGACAACACCACCTGAACTATTTTCACCGCGGTGTAAATATTAACACTGCGCTGTAAATAGTTGTTAACCCTACCTGGCCTGGAGGGTGCCGACATGGCTCCCTCCCCTCCCCCCCCCCTCACCAACCTTTCTGCGCTATCTCCGGAACGCCAAAAAATGGAGAGCTGAAACTACTTGACTTTTTAGTTCATCATATCGGGGTCGTTTTGAGCATATTTGCATAACCCCACGAGTAGCGGATCATGGGTAAATTCAAGATGGCGGCCACGTGGGGTACCAGAAAAGTGATGTTTTTGTCATATTTCTTCAAAATTTCTGCTTTTCCGCGACGAAAAGTGGCCAAAAACTATTTTATTTCACATCACATTAATATTTACTAATTTATCATGTAGTTTTTGCGGAGAAATTGCATAAAGAAAAAAAATCGGAAAATCCGACCGAAAAATCGACCAAAAAATGCCGTTTTTGAAACTGACGTCACTGTGACGTCATCAAGGCGGCCATCTTGGATTTTTTTACATTTTCTGGTAGAGCTTGACCCAAGGGTATAGTGTGGTTGGTTTCAGCTCCCTAGCTCAAGGGGTAAGAAAAATAATTAGGGGGGGGGGGGGCATTTCGGCCCCTCGCCCCGGCCAGGATAGGTCCCAAAAAGCCCAGGCCAGATAGGGTTAAATACTTCCTGACAAAATCTGGAAAGATCTGTTGAGTGGCTTTTACAATAAATCGTTTTGAATTATAAAAAAGTCACCAGGAATTAAAGAAAACTATCAGTTGATTCAAAGAAATTGAAGAACGGAATCTTTTAAAACAAAATCGAAAAAAAATGTTCAATGAAAAACAAAAATGGAGTTAATTAGTTGATTAGTTAAAAGTTGATTTCGTGTATAATACAAACAAAATCAAGAAACCTATTACGGGCGGCTTAATTACGGCCCGGGCCTTCGTCTATGTCTCCGATATGTAATGATGTTTAAGCGAACGAAGGTCATTGAGGCCATATATTGTAATCTCAGGAATCTCGTTTTAATACAAGATAAGTTAGCACCGATTCCTGTTTCTGAACATCCTGACAATCAGTTCGGATGGTATCAGCAATTCACACGCGGAGGCACCCGGACGTTTCACTACATATGCCATGCACACAACTTTTCACGAACTAGAGTTGTTTGAATTCTGATGCGCGAATTCACATATTTCTATTCAAATCAACCTGTGTGCGCGTCCCGGTATGGACAAGCAAGACAGTCTCTCTACATTCTACTTAGTGTTAAATTCAACAAAAGTAGAGCAACAGCGTATACTTTAGTTTGAGGTGTCATAGAGTGTAAACTTAAATGGAGGACATCTTGTAATTTAATAATAATATAATAATCTAATTCCTAGAACTGGACTCGAAATTAACAACGGGGAAATTTAACTGCACTACGTGTGTATTCTTTGTGAAATAAACTGGAACATACAACGTAGAAAAAAAGATGACATTGACCTAATATATAAGAAAAGCAAAGAAATGTGTCACGTACATATTGATTTTTGAATGGCATTGTGCGATGTCTTCCTTCCAAGAAATTGCGCGTGTAAATAATACATTTAAATGTAAAAAATAATTTGATAGTTATGACAGAATTTGGTTAAATGATTTATTCTCAGGCCATGAATGATTATGCACGTTCACACATGGCAAAAGTGAGGGTGGCCAAATTACACATAATTAACTACAAACTTAGCAGAAGAAATCTTTAGCTTCTTTGAAACATCTTCATTTTATCCAGCCAATTTCTACGTTCCCACTTCGAATCTGCCTTGATTTATCTGACCCCCTTCAGTGTTCGAAATCCGAGGTGTTGATTTCACCTACGAACGAGAGACGAACTAATTAGAACGTACACGTCGATTGTGAATAGAGTGACATCACCCTCTATTTGCGGCGCCCTTCCTCGTAATATGGTGTTTGTATTAGCCCACTATATAGGTCAGCCAATCAATAACGCTCCTGCGCGACACATTTCGGATTTCAAATGTTCCCGAGGTCAGTGACGTGTCTCGTGTCTGTTTATTAATATAAGTTCTTTGAGCATTGAAGGGGCCAGATATATCAAGGGAAGTTCGAATTGGGAACACAGAAATTCGCTTGATAAAATGAAGATGCTTTGAAAGGACATATCTCATTTTAATTCAAGAAATCCTAATGCAGGATTAGGATTTCGATGTTTTGTGTTCCAGCAAAACATATTGGCTATATATAACGGGACATTTGCATAATATAAAAATTTCCAGAATTCAATATTTCAAATATACCTTTGGCTGGGTACCATGAATGTTCTTTTATTGTTCAAGGGGTAATTGAAATAGTTCACAAAACATGAACACTGTTAACAAAAATGATACTCAAAAGTACACACATACAGTTTCAGATCTCTATAGTTAGTAAAATGGAGATATTGCTTTTATCGAACCGAACCATTTACATGTGATCCACATTGGTTTGTCCTCAATCAAATGTATATTTGATGATGGTGCACTCGCTTGTATTTTCATGATTCCATCTCCCGATCCAATCTAGGTAAACCAAGATGGTAAATCAGGGGAATAACATTTAGACGTAACGCTATGAAAACTTCGTGCGAAATGTTCGCTGACTTTTCTCTCTGACAATGATTGGCGTTTACTTCACGGAGATCAACATCTTCGCGCGGCACAATCTTTTGATATTTTCTACCCCCGAACAAAGCCAGACTTTTCGGCGGGATTAAACTCTCTGATCTTCACGGATACTGCCTGGAAATGATGCCATATTTGGATACTGTTTCCCGATAATATTTATATATTGGCCCACATGCTACTGCATGTGTGTAATTACTGTGGGCGTGATTTCAACAAGCTGGTCACCTGATTGGCTAACAATAGTAGTTTCAGATTCGCATGGGATTTATATAGGTCTGAATTCATATATAATATTCCGTGATATTATTTCTGAATTTACTGAGATTGCTCCCGATCATGCACTGGTCATGTTTGTGGTCGTATAGTAATTTAAATACTTCAGACCTGTAGTTTACATAACCGTCCTGTTATGGTTGCCTCGATCAGTTCTAGATTCCGAAGGGTTTCCTCATCTTCATTCTATCAAGACAATTTTTACGTTCCTACTTCGAACTTTCCTTGATATATCTGGCCCCGTTCAACGTTCAAAGAACTTATAAATAGACACGAGACGTCACTGTCTTCGAAACCTTTTGAATTTCGAAATGTGCCATAGATGATCGTTACAGATTGGCTGACTTATTAATTGGACCAATAAAACCACCATATTAGGAGGAATGACGTCGCTATTTGAGAAAGAGAGAGGCAATATTTCAGCTATATAGCGACGATCAAACAAAATTATAAGTATTCAAGTTAATAACTTAGTGATCCAACATACACACATTACAACTCACGAAACAAACCGATTTCTCTTAAATAACCTAAGACACAGTTCTTGAGGATGATGTCACTCTACACACAATCGACTGGTAGATTCTGATTGGTTCGTCTCTCGTAGATGAAATTTACCCCTCGGATTTTGAACACTGAAGGTGGTCAGATAAATCAAGGCAAGTTCGAAGTGGAAACGTAGAAGTTGGCTTGATAAACTGAAGCGGTTTTTTTTGTGCGCACCAATTACCTTCAAAAGTGTCCGATAGTTGGTCCACTGCTAGCGCGGTAAATTTTGGACTGCTCTTACTGATTTCCACAAGGCCAAGATAACCCAAATTACTCATATCCTAAGCTGATGATGATGAACTTATTCATTTAACCTATTATCGTTCAACCACTGCACACATTTGTATAGTCGAATTAAAAGCTTCTTCTGTTTCCAAAATGGCGTTTTCCGTCAATATTTTCGCCTCCTTCGATCATTAAAAAAAAAAAAGAAGATAAAATACTACTATACTCGGTACACACTATATTATATATAATATATTTCAACAGTTTTCGGGTCACTTGAAAATTCCATTGAGGACACCTTTAACATTCTCCAGTATTTTGTTATTTTGATACTTTCTGATATGCAATATCTGTTTGAGAGTAAACCTGTATACTATAATAAAATGGCATATAATCTCATAGTTTCCGATGTGTTTCTTCAAATCTGTCGCCGTTCTCAGAAAAATAGTAGGGATGAGTGCCCACAGCTGTTGTATTTGATGTATCAGGTTTTAGTACAACGAACTCGGAAAAGTGGGTGGGAGGGTTCATCACAAATAACCTGTAATCCCTTTCAATACATGGAAAATACATACATGTATACACTATATTGTCATATACTAGTTACATTCCTTCCTGATCCGCTTGTCTATTGTGAATGGGCGGACGTTCATTTTTTGTAAACTACAGCGATTTCAACAGGAACTTAAAACAACTGGTTTGTGCTGAAAATATTTCGTTTATCTATACAATAGCACGCTATAACAATAACAGTAGTATACAAAGCGTAAAACGAGGAAGTTTGACCTCAAAAATTTGCATATTAGGGAGGTCACGGGATGGTCACAAAAGGTCAATGAGTGCATAGTTCCGGCAGGATGACCAAAAGCTACCTCCAATCCAGGAGAGTTCCAATTGCTGCAGGGGATGTATTCAGGATGTATTCATGCGCGGTGATGCGGTTTGGCCGCGGTTTTGGCGGTGATTCCGTCTCGGGAAAAAGCTTCCGCGGAGAAAGTCCCTAGATAAAATGGTCCGATGGGGTCGAGTGAGGTATCAAAGTGAAGCTTATGTGAAGGGGCATCTAATGGGCTGGGTGTGGGGTTGACATATCGGCCTTCTGCGCATGCGCGGTGGCCGAAGGGTATGAAAATAGCCGTTTTGGGATGTAGGGGAGTCCCTAATGGTCCAATGGAGTCGAGTTAGGTATCAAAGTGAAGCCTAGGTGAAGGGGTATTTGATGGCTGGGTTAGTGCATGTAAAATTTTTCCTGAAAAAAAACGGAACTCGGACTTTATCGAAAAATCCGGGAAAATACCTATATGGGGTATGGGGGTCCGATTGTGTCGAGTGAGGTATCAAAGTGAAGCATTAGGATTTCGCTGACGTCCTAGTAATAAACATAATCTATAGGTGTTGTACCATGTTAATAGGATCAGTCTAGCATCTGTACCACCCTAGGGTCGAGCGTTTATTGTCCCGTGTATCTCCGCAAGAAAACAACAAACAAAATGGCGGCTCCAGGATGGTGTGGGGATGCCCTTTCCATATCACGGCGTCGACAGTAGCGCCATCTGCACACATTGACGCAAGGGAGACAACTCGTGTGGCCTAAGGATATGGAAATAGCCGTGTTGGAGCTAGGGGAGCCACAAATGGTCCAATGGGATCGAGTGAGGTATCAAAGTAAAGCCTAGGTGAAGGGGCATCTGATGGGCTGGGTGTGGGGTTGAACTAGCGTCATTCTGCGCATGCGCGGTGGCCCAAGGGTATGGAAATAGCCGTTTTGGAGCTAGGGGAGTTACTACTGGTCCAGTGGGGTCATATGAGGTATCAATGTGAAGCCTAGGTGAGGGGGCATCTGATGGGCTGGGTGTGGGGTTGAACTAGCGTCATTCTGCGCATGCGCGGTGGCCCAAGGGTATGGAAATAGCCGTTTTGGAGCTAGGGGAGTTACTACTGGTCCAGTGGGGTCCAATGAGGTATTAAAGTGAAGCCTATGTGAGGGGGCATCTGACTGGACTAGTGGGTTTGAACTAGCGTCATTCTGCGCATGCGCGGTGGCCCAAGGGTATGGAAATAGCCGTGTTGGGAGCTAGGGGAGCCACAAATGGTCCAATGGGGTCGTATGAGGTATCAAAGTAAAGCCTAGGTGAAGGGGCATCTGACTGGACTAGTGGCTCGGCCGTTGTCACCATTCTGCGCATGCGCGGTGGCCCAAGGGTATGGAAATAGCCGTTTTGGAGCTAGCGAAGCCAATAATGGTCCAATGGGATCGAGTGAGGTATCAAAGTGAAGCTTATGTGAAGGGGCATCTGACTCGACTAGTGGGTTGACATAGCGTCATTCTGCGCATGCGCGGTGGCCCAAGGGTATGAAATAGCCGTGTTGGAGCTAGGGGAGTCCCTAATGGTCCAATGGGGTCGAGTGAGGTATCCATGTGAAGCATTCGTGAAGGGGCATCTGATGGGTTGGGTGTGCGGTAAGAATATCATTCTGCGCATGCGCAGACGCAATGCGGAGCTCTCGTCCAATCAGAAGCGAGTATTTCAAATCCGGGAGCTAGGGGAGTCCCTAATGGTCCAATGGGGTCGAGTGAGGTATCCATGTGAAGCATTCGTGAAGGGGCATCTGATGGGTTGGGTGTGCGGTAGGAATATCATTCTGCGCATGCGCAGACGCAATGCGGAGCTCTCGTCCAATCAGAAGCGAGTATTTCAAATCCGCCACGGAGCTCTCGTCCAATCAGAAGCGAGTATTTTGACCCGGTGCATTATGGGGCATATCCAAGATGGCGGCACGTATGTTCAAGATGGCGGCACATCCGGTGTCGAAAACTGGCCATTTTATTGGGATGTGGTCACCTAGTGTCGAAAACTGGACCCTGTATGGGTTCCGCTAGACGTTTTGGGAGCTAGGGGAGTCCCTAATGGTCCAATGGGGTCGAGTGAGGTCTTATTTTGAAGCTCTCGTGGAGGAGCATCTGATGGGCTGGGTGTGGGGTTGAAATAGCGGCATTCTGTGCATGCGCAGCCTGTCCGTAGTATAGAAATAGACGTGTTGGGGGGTATGTGGGTGTGTGTTTGGGTTTGAGATGGGCTATTCACGGTTCGAATGGGTCGTGTGAGGTATCAATGTGAAGCTTGTGTGGGGTAGAGTCAGAATGGCGTGTTTTTAAATGCAAGTCGCGTCAATCTGTGCATGCGCATTTGGTTGTAGTAAGTAAAGTGGCCATTTTGGGGCAGTGAAGGAAGGTATTTGGGGTCGAGATGGACCATCCTTGGTCTGAATGCGTCCTGGGAGGTGTCATTTTGTAGTTCTCGGGGTGTACATTCCGAATTGAGGGATGTTCCCGTCATCTGTGACGTCATCGATGACGTCATCAGTAGGAGTATTAGCGAAAGTGAGCCTTTTGGGGCAGTGCAGGAAGGTATTTGGTGTAGAGATGGACCATCCGCGTTGCGAATGCGTCATGGGATGTGTCATGTTGTAGCTCTCGGAGTATAGACCCCGATTTCAGGGATATTTACAGCATCTGTGACGTCATCGATGACGTCATTAGTACAAGTTGTAGCGAAAGTGGGCCTTTTGGGGCAGTGCAGGAAGGTATTTGGTGTAGAGATGGACCATCCGCGGTCCAAATGGACCGTGTGAGGTGTCATCTTGTAGCAACGCCCACCAACACCATTCTTAATGCTTCAACGCCCTGGTGAAATAGCTCAGAAGCTCTGATATTCCATGGAATTGTCACTAATTCTTCGAAATGCAGTGATGCCGTCAACGCCCGTCGTTACACCTTAACACTCTAACATAACGCCATGATATAGACCAGAGAGAGAACAACAACAGCAACAACAACAAGGATGACACATGAGAGAACAACAAACAACAAGAAGTTTTTTTCATATAGTTTATTCTCCCCAATGTTACATCATACCCACGCTGGGGGAGCCGCGTTGGGTATATTTACAATTCAAGAAGATTCTTATCCAATCAGAGGCCACCATTTGCATGTTTCATATTCGTTCCTGTCCGTTAGATGTATTCTTGTCCAATCAGAAGTCTCCATTTCAGAAAGTGCCATCTGAACCGTTTATTCTAATCATCGTCGGGCAGGCCAGGATACCGTTGAGGCAACATATCCTCAGATAGTTGTTTGCGCATTCTGAGTATCTATCAGTGCATGGGTGAATACTTTCATCCGATGGAGGTGGTGGTCAGTTTAACCACGAAGAACGCAACATTGGTCATTATCTCCACTATCCACTTGGTGTTACAATTCAAGAAGACTTGTCCAATCAGAGGCCACCATTTGCATCTGTCATATTCGTTCCTGTCCGTTAGATGTATTCTTGTCCAATCAGAAGTCTTCATTTCAGAAAGTTCCATCTTCGGCCATGTTCGCTTTGAACCGTTTATTCTAATCATCATCGGGCAGCCCAGGATACCGTTGAGGCAACATATCCTCAGATAGTTGCTTGTGCATTCTGAGTATCTATCAGTGCCTGGGTGAATACATTCACCCGATGGGTTGGTCGGTCAGCTTGGTCACGAAGAACGTAACATTGGTCACACTGTCCACTGTCCACTTGGTGTTGGGGCGTTGCAACCGGGCCCATTCCAAGGGATCCACGGTGTTCAGTTTCTCCAGCATCGTCTCTAGCGACACTCGGTTAATGATGGTAAACGGTTGGTCAAATACCTGGATGTTACTGCTCGGGTAAAAGTATCGGACTTGGACTGTCTCTTTATGCTGCAGCACATAACCAAACGCCAGATTCAATTTGAAGGCCGTAGTTTGATCTTTGAAGATGGCTTCTACGTAGCTACGTAGACGGGCGAGGTCGGTCAGTCGGAAATTGTAGATATCTTGAATAGGGCGATGACGGTGGAAACAGTGCCGTATCATGGACCAATGGCGCCGATAGATGTCACTCACTGGATGGGCGCCCTGTAAGAGATCGCTAGGAACATTTATGGGCTCGTCCAGAAAATGTTCGATGTTGTCAGGCGTATGACTCGAAACCGTAACGGTGGGGTCCGGCTGGATATCCAGGCTCTGAACTGTGGGTATAGACGGGCTCTCCTTCATCGCATCACCAGTGGCATTCGTCTCCCCGGGCTCATCTTCACTAGGTCTGACCTTCCGCGGCTCCTCCTCAGTAGGAAGTTGTCGCACATGCCATGGTACCGGGGCATGAATCAACCGTTGGTGTCGCAGCAACTGACTGCGTCGTTTGAAGAGTTGACCACAACCGTTACATTGTTCCGTCGCGCCCTCGTGGAATGAGCGTTCGTGGCACAGTAAATGATCCTCCCGATTGAATGACCGTTCGCAGGTTGTACAAGTATACCGAGCATCGTTGTGGGTGGAGGCCTCGTGGCGTCGTAAATTATCTAGACGAGTAAACAGCTTCTGGCAAGTTGTGCAAGTGAACATCTTGGTAGTTGACAGAGTGTCTGATGAAACGTCCAGGCCGCTTCCCTTTTATAGCACGCTAGCTGGTGACCTATTTTTAGCACACTCAGTTCAACTATCCCCAAGTCGAGGGCCGAGCCGTGACATCTTCGGTAACATCCGTGTATCTTCGGTCACCTCCGTACCGTCAACGATCAACATGTAGACATATAGAGGATGTACGGCATGTTATGGTATTCATCAGTGCATGAGTGACGCATTCAGCCGATGAGAGTGGTCGGTCAGCTTGGTAACGAAAAACGTAACATTGGTCACACTCTCCACTATCCACTTGGTGTTGGGGCGTAGTTGTTGGGCCCATTCCAAGGGATCCACGGTGTCCAGTTTCTCCAGCATCGTCTCTAGCGACACTCGGTTAATGATGGTAAACGGTTGATCAAATACCCGGATGTTACTGCTCGGGTAAAAATATCGGACTTGGACT
>JAVTVY010049429.1:0-24537 GCA_036873755.1 Hanleya hanleyi
ACTATTATCTCAGTCACACAGACTATTATCTCAGTCACACAGACTATTATCTCAGTCATACAGACTATTATCTCAGTCATACAGACTATTATCTCAGTCATACATACTATTATCTCAGTCATACAGACTATTATCTCAGTCACACAGACTATTAGCTCAGTCATACAGACTATTATCTCAGTCACACAGACTATTATCTCAGTCACACAGACTATTATCTCAGTCATACAGACTATTATCTCAGTCATACAGACTATTATCTTAGTCATACAGACTATTATCTCAGTCATACAGACTATTATCTCAGTCATACAGACTATTATCTCAGTCACACAGACTATTATCTCAGTCATACAGACTATTATCTCAGTCATACAGACTATTATCTCAGTCACACAGACTATTATCTGTCACACAGACTATTATCTCAGTCATACAGACTATTATCTCAGTCATACAGACTATTATCTCAGTCATACAGACTATTATCTCAGTCATACAGACTATTATCTCAGTCACACAGACTATTATCTCAGTCATACAGACTATTATCTCAGTCATACAGACTATTATCTCAGTCACACAGACTATTATCTCAGTCATACAGACTATTATCTCAGTCACACAGACTATTATCTCAGTCACACAGACTATTATCTCAGTCATACAGACTATTATCTCAGTCACACAGACTATTATCTCAGTCACACAGACTATTATCTCAGTCATACAGACTATTATCTCAGTCATACAGACTATTATCTCAGTCATACAGACTATTATCTCAGTCATACAGACTATTATCTCAGTCATACAGACTATTATCTCAGTCACACAGACTATTATCTCAGTCATACAGACTATTATCTCAGTCATACAGACTATTATCTCAGTCACACAGACTATTATCTCAGTCACACAGACTATTATCTCAGTCATACAGACTATTATCTCAGTCATACAGACTATTATCTCAGTCACACAGACTATTATCTCAGTCATACAGACTATTATCTCAGTCACACAGACTATTATCTCAGTCACACAGACTATTATCTCAGTCTATTATCTCAGTCACACAGACTATTATCTCAGTCACACAGACTATTATCTCAGTCATACAGACTATTATCTCAGTCATACAGACTATTATCTCAGTCATACATACTATTATCTCAGTCATACAGACTATTATCTCAGTCACACAGACTATTAGCTCAGTCATACAGACTATTATCTCAGTCACACAGACTATTATCTCAGTCACACAGACTATTATCTCAGTCATACAGACTATTATCTCAGTCATACAGACTATTATCTTAGTCATACAGACTATTATCTCAGTCATACAGACTATTATCTCAGTCATACAGACTATTATCTCAGTCACACAGACTATTATCTCAGTCATACAGACTATTATCTCAGTCATACAGACTATTATCTCAGTCACACAGACTATTATCTGTCACACAGACTATTATCTCAGTCATACAGACTATTATCTCAGTCATACAGACTATTATCTCAGTCATACAGACTATTATCTCAGTCATACAGACTATTATCTCAGTCACACAGACTATTATCTCAGTCATACAGACTATTATCTCAGTCATACAGACTATTATCTCAGTCATACAGACTATTATCTCAGTCATACAGACTATTATCTCAGTCATACAGACTATTATCTCAGTCACACAGACTATTATCTCAGTCATACAGACTATTATCTCAGTCAAGGCCAGACTATTATCTCAGTCATACAGACTATTATCTCAGTCATACAGACTATTATCTTAGTTATACAGATCATTAGTCTCTAGTCACACAGACTATTATCTCAGTCATACAGACTATTATCTCAGTCATACAGACTATTATCTCAGTCACACAGACTATTATCTGTCACACAGATCATTATCTCAGTCAAGGCCAGACTATTATCTCAGTCATACAGACTATTATCTCAGTCATACAAAGACTATTATCTCAGTCATACAGACTATTATCTCAGTCACACAGACTATTATCTCAGTCATACAGACTATTATCTCAGTCATACAGACTATTATCTTGAAGCATAGCCAGACTATTATCTCAGTCATACAGACTATTATCTCAGTCACACAGACTATTATCTCAGTCATACAGACTATTATCTCAGTCATACAGACTATTATCTCAGTCATACAGACTATTATCTCAGTCACACAGACTATTATCTCAGTCATACAGACTATTATCTCAGTCACACAGACTATTATCTCAGTCATACAGACTATTATCTCAGTCATACAGACTATTATCTCAGTCACACAGACTATTATCTCAGTCATACAGACTATTATCTCAGTCACACAGACTATTATCTCAGTCATACAGACTATTATCTCAGTCACACAGACTATTATCTCAGTCATACAGACTATTATCTCAGTCATACAGACTATTATCTCAGTCACACAGACTATTATCTCAGTCACACAGACTATTATCTCAGTCATACAGACTATTATCTCAGTCATACAGACTATTATCTCAGTCATACAGACTATTATCTCAGTCATACAGACTATTATCTCAGTCATACAGACTATTATCTCAGTCATACAGACTATTATCTCAGTCATACAGACTATTATCTCAGTCATACAGACTATTATCTCAGTCATACAGACTATTATCTCAGTCATACAGACTATTATCTCAGTCACACAGACTATTATCTCAGTCATACAGACTATTATCTCAGTCACACAGACTATTATCTCAGTCATACAGACTATTATCTCAGTCATACAGACTATTATCTCAGTCATACAGACTATTATCTCAGTCATACAGACTATTATCTCAGTCATACAGACTATTATCTCAGTCATACAGACTATTATCTCAGTCACACAGACTATTATCTCAGTCACACAGACTATTATCTCAGTCATACAGACTATTATCTCAGTCACACAGACTATTATCTCAGTCATACAGACTATTATCTCAGTCATACAGACTATTATCTCAGTCATACAGACTATTATCTCAGTCATACAGACTATTATCTCAGTCATACAGACTATTATCTCAGTCATACAGACTATTATCTCAGTCACACAGACTATTATCTCAGTCATACAGACTATTATCTCAGTCATACAGACTATTATCTCAGTCATACAGACTATTATCTCAGTCATACAGACTATTATCTCAGTCATACAGACTATTATCTCAGTCATACAGACTATTATCTCAGTCACACAGACTATTATCTCAGTCACACAGACTATTATCTCAGTCATACAGACTATTATCTCAGTCACACAGACTATTATCTCAGTCACACAGACTATTATCTCAGTCATACAGACTATTATCTCAGTCATACAGACTATTATCTCAGTCACACAGACTATTATCTCAGTCACACTTGGATTGTCACTGTTCATTTGGATACCATGGAGATGCAGAACTTGTGATATTATCATACCGATATCTGGTCTGGCTCATGGACTAAGACGGAAACTAAGATGAATCAGTCTCAGCCTATAGCTAGCTTAGAGAAGTGTCCATCTGAGTTTCTATGCGATGAAAATGTTTATATTCATTTATCTTATTTTTCTCAGATGCCCAAGTTATCTACACGGTGGGAGATAATACTGTGACCGCTCAACCTGGTTGGAAACCGTACGACTGTCGACGTGGACAAGGGGCTAGGTGTAATGGGAACGGATTGTGCGCCACCAGTACGTTGGGCGGTGCTATTCGCGGTGACTGTGGTTGTGCCCCCGACTACGACGGTTACGACTGCAGTATTTTTGTTGGTAACGTACTTCGCTTTCTTCTGCACTAACGTGAAGATTCACTTTTCATTCAAAATCTGATCAAACAAAAATAATTATAGACGAATCCTTACCAAGATCTCCACACATAAAGAAACAATGGGTATAGCGTGAGCCCTGTCATTGATGAGCTAATCCCTAAGACACTTCCGAACTAATGCTTTGTCAATCAGAAATTCTAGAAAAATAAAGAAATAAAACACTAGCGATATGTAGTATACACCAGTTTAATATGCCTATACCCTATATAGTAAAATGGAACTATATATGGTATAGATATACCCGGTGTATATTCATACCGGTATTGTTTTATTTCTCTGTTTTTACACAATTTGAGATATTAAATAAACCATTGGTTTGCGAGTGCCCCAGGCTAATCCCATGGCCTGTCCTGAAAATGCAATTTAGGGAGGCTTTGCTAGGTATTACCATATATATTTGAAATAACATTCGTTACTATAACGTTACATTATGTGTACCGAATGTTAGGAAATATATTACACATTGTATTTCAAATACGTTGTAGGTGCGACCCCCGGTGCTGGTCCTGTAATTTGTTCTATACGGTGCGATAATGGTGGACAGTGTTATATAAATAGCGCGTTAATAGAGGTCTGCCTTTGTAATCCTGTATTTACTGGCGTTTTCTGTGATATTAGTAGAGGTATGTATATTTTCTTTGAATGAGTACTCACCTTATACTTTATTATGTCTTCAACTATCCACATTATAGTGTTAATATGCCAAATGTTATTATAGAACCAATGTGGTAATATTTTGCTCAGTAACGTATTTATACGAACAGATTTCACGTGAGGCTACACGACGGCATAGGTAGAGTAGATCTTCGAATACAGAATGAGTCATTCTCTGGATATTGTGTAACAGAGTGAGCCATTCTCTGGATATTGTGTAACAGAGTGAGCCATTCTCTGGATATTGTGTAACAGAGTGAGCCATTCTCTGAATATTGTGTAACAGAGTGAGCCATTCTCTGGATATTGTGTAACAGAGTGAGCCATTCTCTGGATATTGTGTAACAGAGTGAGCCATTCTCTGGATATTGTGTAACAGAGTGAGCCATTCTCTGGATATTGTGTAACAGAGTGAGCCATTCTCTGAATATTGTGTAACAGAGTGAGCCATTCTCTGGATATTGTGTAACAGAATGAGCCATTCTCTGAATATTGTGTAACAGAGTGAGCCATTCTCTGGATATTGTGTAACAGAGTGAGCCATTCCCTGAATATTGTGTAACAGCGTGAGCCATTCTCTGGATATTGTGTAACACAGTGAGCTATTCTCTGGATATTGTGTAACCGAGTGAGACCTTCTCTAGATATTCTGTAACAGAGTGAGACATGCGAGACAAATCATGTTTGCTATATTCTTATATTTCATGATCTGTGAACAATAAAAGCAAACACAATAATCTGGCACACTGCCCCAGTAGAATACTTTATTCCAAGCACAAAAGCTCGGCTCCCCGATAAGGCTGAATGATCAATTCATGCACACAGTCGCGCTACAAAAGGACCAACCAAGTCGGCTCGCTAACTGAGTAGGACTCATTTTTTATCTTTTTTTTGTCTCTCGTGTGAGGGCTTCGATGATTCAGACTTAGAATGACAGATTCATTTGAGGTCCTGTGCACATGGTCAAACCGAATAATGCGCAGATGTTTATGGGGAATTTATACCCGAAAACCTGGTCAACCGAAGTTTTGAACTCCCGTCAGTTTTTTGTTGTTGATTTCTTTCCAATGGCTTGGGGTATGGTGATGAAAGATTTTGAAAGAAAAGAAAAGCAAAATAATAATTTGATATTTACATTTATTTTGTATGCTATTCCAGTTAATCGGATTCTAAACTATAGGCTTAACTCAGTTAAGCATAAGTACGCCAAATGCAGTGTTAACTTGATCTGCAAGTGCCAACCAATAGTACCGGACCATTATTTCCCCGAAGTACTACCTATACTGAAAATATTAATCAAAATCTTTTTCATATCAATTTTACATTTCAGTTTCCTGTATTTATTGATTGAATTTGACTTTATATTGGATCAATATCACCCCAGTTGTATTGGTTACCACGTGTTGATCAATTTGGCACGGAGTTTGGTGTTATTATACTTTCAATTGACTAAAATGACGGACAAAATAAATTTACAATGTTTATATATATATATATATTTCTTCATTCAGCGTCTTCTTTATGTCTAGATTGATGAGTAGTTCTTTATGTCTAGATTGATGAGTAGTTCTTTATGTCTAGATTGATGAGTAGTTCTTTATGTCTAGATTGATGAGTAGTTCTTTATGTCTAGATTGATGAGTAGGAGCATTTTCATCACCATACCCTATCCACTGAGAAGAAATCACAAAACAAAAACAAATAACTTTGGGTTGGGAAAATTCACTTCAGCTTTTCGGATATAAATCCTTCTTAACGGAAATGTATTTCCCACAAATCATGTTTGCTATATTCTTATATTTCATTATCTGTGAACAATAAAAGCAAACACAATAATCTGGCATACTACCCCAGTAATACTTTACTATCTCTCCTTTCCAGCGTCCGTTCTTTGTCGGCCTGATGATATGGTGGTAAGAATATACCCACAGCCTCCAAGCAATCTGTTTCAAGGTAGATACGCTGTACAGCATGATGCGAGTTCTGAGTTATCTACTGCCGCAAGCTGTAGTGGAGATACGACGAGTTTTATATCATGGCTTAATAATGAGTATTTCGACACGACTTTCCCACTGATTGCAGTGCCAACCCTGACTCAACCAAACGACTGTTCCCCGTTCTTGCAACAAAACGATGTCCCAGGCTTGGTAAGTTCATCCTCAGTGAGTACCAGAGGCAAATGAACTAGAGGTCTGCAGTAATAGATTAGACTAGTTAGAATGCACCGGTCACCACCTCCCTCCATATAATACATGATGGGACGGAAGTTGCGCAGTAAGATTAGTGTGTGTCGTGTTCGAGCAGGTTCAAAACAAAAATCGAGTGATGCATCACGGAGATGCATCTCGAGTGATACATCACGTTGGTGAGCTGATAGTGGAATTCAAATTATGAAACGTACATAATTTTAGTCACACCCGTGATGGCGACTTTGCATTTTGTCTTGCTGACGTAGAGACTCTGCAATAGTCTGGTGGTGTGGGCGGTCTGTATTCGCGACCGCTAGGTCTATTCCGTCGAAGTCATATGACCTCGCGCATTAATGGTGTGGGAATTTTACACCTCTCAGGTGTAAACCGTGATCCGCCGCTCGTGAGGCAAACCACATACTACAGGATGTAGTTCCGTTCATAAAGTCCTTGTTGTATTCTCCCTTATTAAGAGATGAACATATATCTAAATGAATTGAATATTGCTTTGAGTCTACCTCTGAAGGATCTCGTTTAATTGGAGGTATTTCTCCTGGTTTTCATCTCGAGCCGATCTTCATGGCAATGGACGTCCTAAAGCTGACATGCGCTGTTCGTTGTTTCGTCGTCATACTGTGCCTGCATGCAAGGAGTTTAAATGAGGATGCCAATAGATTCTTACCAGTGATGGGCGAGATCAGCATAGCCTCATATACTACACGCCTGTGCCGAGTGTGCGGTCTGACGAGTGTCAGTTGTGTCTGTATAGTTTAATCTAATGATATACTCCTCTAGTTCATTTGCTTCTGTCAGTACCTACCGTGCATGGGGAAGGGAAGGTTTCTTTGGGAAACTCGCTCAGTGTCGTTGTTGTTGTTGTTAAAAATAAAAATAAATTTCCACGAGAACAAAATTATTCCCGACGTATTCACACTCCACAATGGCAGTGGAAATCATAAAAATGCGTTATGAATAATCGAAACATACTCCTTCACTCCAATATCTAATATTCTACGTTCCTATTTCTCGCAACAAACGAAACATGCAGACGGGAGTGTGGAAGTGTGTGTGTTTTTGGTGGGTGGGGGCGGGGGGGAGTGATGGCTTTTGGGTGTGAAATAGAGTGAGACTTGGACCAAAACGTCCAATAAATTGCAGAAATATTTGCGGATCTTCAGGTGGCTATCGACAGTATGGCGATGTACAATGCCACGAAGATGTGACCATATATCGCTCAAAAATGAACGTCGGTGATATACATCTATTATGGTTTATCTTCTTCGGGCTTTTCAACAAAGAAAGAAGCTTTCATAAGTACTGTATATTGCTATATTCGAGTACTGTACCATACCATCATGGTTCCGGCTTCATATTAATATCGCACTGGTTCTATTTTCAGTCAGGCGCCATACAATCATGTTACGATGTCCGTCTGCAATACAACAGTGTATTGTCTCTGCCCACCGATGAAGTTTTTACGTTCTGCTGTGGAGATGATACCAATACTGGTAGTGATGTAATTGTTGACAACACGTAAGTACAGTGTACTTCTTCTGGATGATTGTGCTAGGATATTGATTGGCCCATGCATCTTCATGGTGGATGATTGTGCTAGGATATTGATTGGCCCATGCATCTTCATGGTGGATGATTGTGCTAGGATATTGATTGGCCCATGCATCTTCATGGTGGATGATTGTGCTAGGATATTGATTGGCCCATGCATCTTCATGGTGGATGATTGTGCTAGGATATTGATTGGCCCATGCATCTTCATGGTGGATGATTGTGCTAGGATATTGATTGGCCCATGCATCTTCATGGTGGATGATTGTGCTAGGATATTGATTGGCCCATGCATCTTCATGGTGGATGATTGTGCTAGGATATTGATTGGCCCATGCATCTTCATGGTGGATGATTGTGCTAGGATATTGATTGGCCCATGCATCTTCATGGTGGATGATTGTGCTAGGATATTGATTGGCCCATGCATCTTCATGGTGTTCATATGAACATGCACAATCAAAGCGCGACTGAGAAAACGACTTGAAACGATAATCATACTGATTTGATATTTTTGAAAAATCATGATGTCTTGCCGGCATCATTGAAAACTATTGACCGCTTCTGTCTTGCAGGAAACTAGTCTAATTTTATGTATACTATGATTTATTTTTGAAGTTGGTGCTAATGCTGTTATGTGAATTAGGTCTTTGGATTATGGACGCCAACAATTCTTTAATGGACAACGACTGAATAATGAATGACGGACTAAACTCTTGTATTAAATCCAGGTGACTTCTAACCATTTTGGCCGTTTCCGGATGCTCAACCTCAGAACAACGCTCAAATACTAGATTGTGTCTCTGTTCCCCATCTGATTCAGATCGACATTTTTCGACTCCTTGTCGCTAGGGGGCGCTTTGAACGTCCATTGACCGAGGACCAATGACAATCGATCTTACCAACGGCCTTTGTTTAGAATGTTGTGTACCTCAGCGACCTAAATAAAAGGAATAGCACTGTGCAGCACTTCAGACCTACGTCAGATTGAATGTTGCTACAACTGCACATATGTCAAGAATTTTAGAACAAATTGGTTCTGTGGTGCAAACTCTCTTTGATGATGTTACCTCGAGAGGACGGTATTATTTAATGGGTGGTGAAGTTCAATTGCCAGCCTCATCGTCGAGTCTAATCGCCAGACTGACGTACATCACAGAGTACAACGATCGTTTCGTCGATCTCAATTAAGGAGGGTACCAAGGTGGTTCGAAAGAACTGAACGCAAAGGAAGTCGGAAAAGCAGACTCTACAAACTTACAGTTGAACCCAATTTTAGGGGCCACGAGACAAAGGGAGACAACAATACGGAAGGTTTTTCAGTAATATAAAGGCCAAACCAAGGAATATGGACCAACAATAGACACAAGGAATATGGACCAACAATAGACACAAGGAATATCGACCAACAATAGACACAAGGAATATCGACCAACAATAGACACAAGAAATATGGACCAACAATAGACACAAGAAATATCGACCAACAATAGACACAAGGAATATGGACCAACAATAGACACAAGGAATATGGACCAACAATAGACACAAGGAATATCGACCAACAATAGACAAAAGGAATATGGATCAACAATAGACACAAGGAATATGGACCAACAATAGACACAAGGAATATCGACCAACAATAGACACAAGAAATATGGGCCAACAATAGACACAAGGAATATGGACCAATAATAGACACAAGAAATATGGACCAACAATAGACACGAGGAATATGGACCGACAATAGACACAAGGAATATCGACCGACAATAGACACAAGGAATATCGACCAACAATAGACACAAGGAATATCGACCAACAATAGACACAAGGAATATCGACCAACAATAGACACAATGAATATTGGCCAACAATGGACACAAGAAATATGGACCAACAATAGACACAAAGAATGTCAACCAACAATAGACACAATGAATACCGGCCAACAATGGACACAAGAAATATGGACCAACAACAGACACAAGGAATATGGACCAACATTAGACACAAGGAATATGGACCAACTATAGACACAAGGAATATCGATCAACAATAGACACAAGTAATATCGACCAACATTAGACACAAGGAATATAGATCAACCGTCTCCACCGGCAGGAATATCTACACTTCACTGAATCTCTGCATTCAGCACTGTCTCCACCGTCAGCACTGTCTGTGCTCCAGATACCGTGTCTGCATTGAGAAATGTCTTTTCCTTCAGTACCACCTCCCCCTAAAGTGTCATTTTCATCTTAAGCATTAAATCCAAACTCAGCGTCGTCTTCCCGTTCAGTGCTGTCCCTGCCTTCAGCACTGTGTCGTCTTCACCTTCTGCTCTGTCCCTGCCTTCAGCACTGTATCGTTTTCACCTTTTGCTATGTCTCGGTCTTCAGCAAAGTGTTGTCGTCACCTTCAGAATCACCTCCCCATTCAGTGTCATTGTCACCTTCAGCATGCTTGAGGCCACCATCTCTGCAATCTGCACGGTCTCTACATCTACCGTTGTCTCTACATTCATCACTATCTCTGCATTCATGACTGTCTCTACCTTCATCAACATCTCTACTTTCGTCAGTCTTTACACTCAGTACTGTCTTTATCTCTAGGATTGGCTTTGCCTTAATTACAGTCCCTGCCTCAAGCAATATCTTTACCCCATCACTGTCTCCACCTTCGGCACTGTCTCCACCTTCAGCACTCTCTCCACCTTCAGCACTGACTGCAACTTCAGCACTGTCTCCACTTTCAGCAATGTCTTCACCTTTAGCAATGTCTCCACCTTTG
This sequence comes from Hanleya hanleyi, assembly GCA_036873755.1. Taxonomy (NCBI): domain Eukaryota; kingdom Metazoa; phylum Mollusca; class Polyplacophora; order Lepidopleurida; family Hanleyidae; genus Hanleya; species Hanleya hanleyi. Next base: position 11,098 of record JAVTVY010049429.1, read on the forward strand.
GCGCTACCTTCTCCTACAGTGTTGTCTTTATCTTATCAGCACTATATATGTGTCAGGCCAGCATTCAGCTCTGTTTCTGTATTGCCTACTATCACTGCATTCGGTATCACCTCCACACACTGTCATTTTCACCTTCAGTACCTTCAGTCCAGCATCTTCTGGACTGTCTATGCTTCGGGCCACCGACTTTGTATACGGCCCTGTCTCTGTATTCAGCACCGTCTCCTCCTTCAACACTGTCTGTATGTCAGACACTCAGCATCGGAATTGTCTCCACCTTCAGCACTGTCTATGTGTCAGGCTCTGCCACTGCATTTAGCAATGTCTCCTTCTTTAGTACTGTCTGTGATGCAGAAACCGTCTCCGTTCTGTGCACTGTCTCTGCATTGAGCAGTCTATACTTTCAGCAATGTCAGTGCTTCAGGCACTGTCTCTAAGGCACTGTCTCTGCCTTCTATCTTTCAAGTAACTCCAATCTACTTTTTATCTTTCGGTTATGTTAAGTTAGCTGATAATATTATGAATGAAACAGATCTTTGGATTATGGGATTATGGACCTTCGGAAACTCTTATGGACGATGACTGCCTAATGAATGACGGATCTGACGCATTTAGTCTGCACTCGCTCTGCATTCGGCAACACATCCACCTTCAGCGTTGTTGCTGTTGTAAGCACCTATCACAACAAATTTATACTTGACTATTTTGCCCATTCTGAAAATTTTCGCTGTCCCGTGGTAGCGAAGTTGTTGATGCTGTAGTAGTTAGTTACTATAATGTGTATTGTGATACTCGGTAATATATATTGACGAATTATGTTTACGTTGATTCAGGGCAGCTGGTGGTGGAGCTGACGTTAATGGGAGCATCACAATAATAACAGGTAGCCTCGTTAATACAGCTGATTCGGCCCCTATCGCACCTGGATCCACAGTCAATTTTGGGCAGGAGATTTCCTTCGTCTTGTCACTGGATAACTCCGCCTGTAAGTAAAAATTGCTTTCCGACCTACAGTGCTACCATTCCTACAGTGCTACCATTCCTACAGTGCTACCATTCCTACAGTGCTGCTACCATTCCTACAGTGCTACCATTCCTACAGTGCTACCATTCCGCGACAGAGACGGATGGAGCTTTTCGCAAATGTCAGTTACGTTAACTTAAACGAGGTATGGCAGTTCCGTCTGCCGGTCATCGGGGTGCGGGATGTTTCAGGTCAACACTGATTTATTGCCCCTTCTATTCCCGCTATCACAGCAGAATATATCAATAGCAAATGTATTCTTTACTCTCGGAGTTAAAATCCAAATACCGTACAAGAGTCACCGCCATTGGAGAATCATAACAGCTACAGCGCATTTGGATTAAGGTGTCGAAAAAATATGAACGCGACCTCAGACCATAGTTCTCCCTCTTTCTCTCTCTCTCTCTCTCTCTCTCTCACTCTCTCTCTCGAAAAGCGATAAATCTTATCTAGATTTAGCGGTCTCACTGAAGCCTTTTATCGTGTTGTCTTACTAAAGCATCATGCGGTAGGCAGACATGATAATTCATAATCACATTATCCTGACATCTATCCTCTTAATGAGTACCATGCGAGCAAGTTCTGTTTTATTAAGTTGTCGGTTCACTCAGTGCGGGATCGATCCCAGCATATCCTGCGTGCCAGACGGGCGCTCTATCCAAGATATGATGGCAGTGCGGTTCACGCTCTTGTAATGGAAACTGCGATGCAATAAGTTTTAAAAAGTATCGCAAAGAAATACACGACCGATTTTTTAAATGTGTAGGGTCAAGCTAATAAAAACTCAATACTTTCTGAAGTTTAAATTATAAACATACGTATATACGCATCATATTAGTTCACTCGCGTGCCAAAATATTTTTCTAGCAAACCACTGTATTGACGTTGAACTTTGCTTTGTCTGTGCCAGATTTGTAAACCATATAATGCGACGTTAATTTAACGATCAAAGCTAGTATTCAGAAGCAATAATCTCGCGGTTTCTGAGTAGGGTTACGCAACAATTTTGTGCACCGAAATCTTAATTTACGCCAGCATGAGTTAGCATGAGTGGGTAATCTCTCTTGATGGAGACCTTAATTCTTCCACATGTCAAGACAGACGAAACTAAGGAGAACATGAATCAGACTCGAAATAATTTCATTAAAGTTTGTATACACTACTTATAATAAAAACAATAGCATGCACGTTAATTAAGGGAATTAATGGTTGATCAAAATGTGCTCCCTGGCCTGCTTGTTTTGGTGGAGGGAGTATTTTTGCATTACCAGAACAAGATCAATGAAAGCAGACCAGAAGTAAATATATTCACCCAAAAGTGATTGAGTACTGGGATTGGTTATTGGTTTGCTATGTCATATTTTTGTAGCAAGGGCGAATCAGTATTTCTGATAAATGCCTACAATATCTAAAACAGCTTGGGGAGTAATTTTTTCTTAACAATCTTTCGCGATTATTTCGAATCTGAACATTACTGTGTAGGCTTAAAAGAAAGGAGCTATTTCCTATTGTATTTACTCTTAGCCGCGAGCGCAACATAACACTAGTTGTGTTTTAAGAATCAGTTTATAGTCGAATTTATTACCGTCCTTCACAAAGGAGTTAAACCTATTAAAACATCACATATCCTTTGCACCACAGCTTTGAATTTATTGCGATGCTGATCAATGCCTTTTTTACCCGGTTTCTCTTCGTAAACATTCTATTCCATGTTACTGCACAGCATTTCATTTCTATGTTCGTATTTTCCACAGCTAAATACACTGGTTTCCGTGTTGTAACCTGCACTGCCAACCCCGGTCCTCTCCGCCTCGTTAATGCCCAGTGAGTATACATGAGAATGCAAAGAGAAATATCTTCAAACAAGAAGTATCTTCAAAAAATGATGGACGAAGGAGTTTAAATGACGGAAGTGAAAAATGCTCATTCTGCGGAAAAATAATCAAGAATACATGTATAACCTGGTTAGCAGTGGAAGGAGTTAAAGTATTGTTTAATAGCTTTTGGGAAATATTTTGTCGGTGAAACACGAGTTATTAACGGGTAACGGGAAGGTCCATATTGGGCGGAGTAATCTTGACTCATGCACCAGCAGTTATCAAGCAACAGCGCTTCAGTCTCCGCGCGAATACCAGGAGGCATTTGTGGCAGAAATTTATGGGGGAGTGATCATGGCTGTGTAGAGCACATTAGCCACGCCAATCTACGCGGTCCGATGTATGTTCAGGCTGGTCGTAGTGATGCATTCTACGAAGGGGACTAACTGTACGACTATCTGCCACAGTAGATCCATTTGCGTACACTTCGCCATCCATAAGATGGCTTGCGATTCGTGTGTCACCATTCTCGCGGAGCGATATCCGGTACTTTACCGTATTCTGTTCGGTCTTCATCCGGCGAAGAACAGACTCGAGAAATCTGATAAATTACAGGTTTTCCTACCACTTCGGAAACAGATATTGCCTGGGCATACAAAATATATAGGTATGAATAACAATCGTATCATCTAAGAGATGTATTAGATCTGTAATTTTGAACAAGTAGGACATCACATGACTCGAAAATGGCGGGTTACGTTGGGAGACTTTAGCTGATTGGCTGACGAAGTCACGTGGTATTGATTTCTGGAAATTCCCTCTTGCAGTTGCCGAAAGTAGGCTGAAAATGGATACACAGGATCCCATGGTCAGTCTTACCGCGTATAGATGACCCAGATGGTTACAGGTTGACCGTAGATCCCCGAGAAGTTGCGAATGGCTAGTGGTGATGGAAATTCCTCGATACCTGATTATATGATTATAATTTTTATAATATTACACGAACAATATTACGTTATAAGATAGAAGACGTACAAGTGAAAGAGATTACTTCGGGCTTGCGCAAAGTGATGTAACCAATCAACGGCCGCGATTTTCACTTCCGGTTTAACCATTTCATACCTATTTGACACAGCTAACCAACCGATAACCAGAACTGGTAATTCCAATTCATCAAGCCCTCCTGTCTATGGGAAAGGAATGAGAAAATCGGATATAAAACCAAGCTGATGCGACTTGGTCTGTTTGACTGTGATAAGATTGCAGACTAAATCTGATTACATGTATGCGAGATAAAATTAGATGTGATTATGACTGGATTCGAAATTTATTATGTTCAGTATAACGTGAACTTCCTTGCTGGCAACGGTACGGCTGCTCCTGATAAACACCGGCAAAACACGAAGCGTTCTGGAAATCCCCGACGAGATACGGCTGCACTCGACATGGTCTGAGCTCTCAGATAATGTAGGGCATTAGAACCTCGTCCGGTACTGCTAGGAATCCATCAGGGTACACGATAATAATATAATCTTTATTAGTGTACAAGAACACGGTATCCCTAATTGCACCTTGATTATTCAATACACGTCTTGCCGGTCATCTTAAAATAGCAACAACCGTCATGTTTCCATCTCAGAGTACAATGTGAACCACAAGTAAAGTATTGCCTCATGCATGCTTTAAGTATAGACAGGGACTGAAAATTGCAAGAAATATTTATTCCAAAGACTTTTTTGCATGATTTCTTCAGGGTTCTTGCACACTAGAACAGTTCAATGATTTTCAGATCATTGTTAGCTTCTGACATTGTCTATAAATAAACTCAAGGCGATGATTTTCACGAGGCCCATGTTGAAAACATTGCTGTATCATAATCTTGCTCTTGGAAAAGGGGCGATAACTCTTGTTTTTTGCCACTTTCAAACGACCGGTAAGTCGTGTATTTCATACGCCGAATTTTGGATAGACAGAAAGAAAAGTACACCCTCCGTCAGATAGGGTTATTTATGCAGTATACAACAACACATGAACTCAGCAATGAGATAAACGAAACATTACGTCCTACCGGTCAAGTATCTCGTCCGGGATTTCCAGATCTCGTCCGGGATTTCCAGATCTCGTCTTGTTTTGCCGGAATTTATCGGGAGCGGAGCAAGGACATTCACGTTTTCCATACCGAACGTAATAAAATCCGACGGTCATAACCGCATCTCAATTTACTGCACAGAATGTAATTTAGTCTTCAATCTTATCACATTCAAACAGACCAGGTCGCGTCAGCCTGGGTTAATATACAATGTTCTCCATTTCTTTCTCATAGATAGGAGGAGCCAGATCCAGGTCCTCTTTTATTGGTTAAAAATATTGGTAATTTAGTTCAATTTTGACCAGTGATTGCACTTCCTACTTCAGATGTCCGGATCCTGATAATTTATCCGTGATTAATAATATACGAGAGGTGGTGACACCGGGAGGTGAGACAGAAATCTACGTGGACATTACAGCATACAGGGGAACCTCGAGTAGTTTGGTCACGTTAGAATGTGATGGTTTGGTCTGCACCACAGCCAACCCATGTCCACCGGTATGTTCCATTTTTAACTACACTATTAATCGTATGTTTCAGGCCTAAACGTGCTTCGGGCTTTAACATCTTGGTGTTCATGTTTTATGTGTTTAGATTTTAAGCACCCATGTGTATATAACTTAAACGTCTACGTTTTTATTACCTGAACATATTTAGACTGAAACGTGTTTTCAAACTGGACATCGCTTTTAGCGTTATAACCATAAACATATGATTTACAGTGTAGCGGTATTAAACTAGCAATTTCATAGGCCTGCATACATATGTAGGCAATATGATTATTACCCCTCGACCAATATATAATACCCGGTGTTTATTACATATCGGTAGTGTTGTTTTTTTTCTTTATTTTTCGACTATATGATTAATAAACCATTAGTTTACGAATGCCTTAGGTTTCTTCGAAAACAGACTTGGTAAAGCATGCAGGAACCCTGTGTGGCACAGTGTCATCTGAAGCCCAAACTTTTCTCAACTTAATGTTTTCAGTGGGGGAACGTCTAAAACCTGTCCTACGGTAGATAGTAAAGGTCACAATACTGCTTATACTTGAACATGGGACACATTAGAAGACCTATCTGAGCGACGAGAACATCAAACTCAAATTCCAGAAGAATAACGAACTAAAAAAAACCCTCCGTGATTCATATCATTTGATGTTATAGTGAATCCAACAGGTATTTTTGAAATCGAAATACAACCCAGGAAATTATATCAAATTAATAAAACATTTAATTTTCTTCAAAAGTAAAACAAGGTGCATGTGAAGCAGCCATTATTTCAGAATTTCCGATCGCATCTAAAACAAATGAATTAGATAGAGACTCTTGAATTATATTGTAGAGTTTTCTCCTTGATAAGATTGATTTAGTTTTAAGATTGATTTTTTTAAATATCAAGTTTTATTATGAATTATGCTTTGGTCAAATTCTACTGACAATCGGGAACCCTCGGGTAATGGAATGGTCTTTGCTGAATAAGGTACCCGATACAACCCAAATGAAAACTGCTCCAAGAATAATTGAAGGTAGTTCTACACTGTAGTCCAGTGTAGTCCAAGAAACTATAAGCAAAGCTTTAGGCTGGTTGGTTAAAAAAAATTCCTGTTTAGCATCATTTTTTTTTTATAAATCTGGGTAGGGAGGGAGGATTTAAGTGGCCTGTGTGGATAAAATTATCAGTAAACCTTGCCTTAATAGTTGGGTTTCTGTTCTGAATAAAGTAGCTTGCATCCATCGTCCTTCTGCTCTGTTGTTTGCCTTTATATTTGGAGATTCAAAACGTTGGTTGGTGACAATTACGATAATAGACTTTAGTGGAAAGCTGAATTGTCAAGTGTTAAACAAACCAGTCGTCTACTATAAAATATAGTTCTGGGCACTTAGAAGCGAAAATGTAAAAAAAAAAAAAACGAACAAAACGCTGCTTACATGTACAATATGGCATTTAGTGAGGCAGCTCAATAAAATGTTGATCACACTGCACTGCCACATGTACACACACTCGTGATATAACTGATAATTTTTTCCAGAATATTACAGAGCTGAGGGGTTCTAGCACCTCTGGTGCCTCATGTTAGAATAGGATGTTTGTGTTTGTAAATACCGGTATATGTTGTGATCAGCCACTAGCTTATCTACATTGAATTCGGCACCAAACATACGTTATCCCCATCAGATGCTGTCTAATTTTACGTAATAATCACATACATGTATAAGGTCTTTTTCGTTCTGTATTCGTCTGAAAATTGAGTTGGATATTCTGACCAGTCATATAAATCTTGGAATGTGTCCCATGTTAAGTTGTAAGTAGTGTCGTGACCCACAATATCTCTCGTAAAACACTAGGTTTTCAATGTTTTTTTTATAAAACATGACCAGGTCTTGCTCACATCATTGAAAACTGTTGACCGCTTCTCTCTTGTAGGAAACCATCTTGATTTATTATTTTTATTCCATGCACATTTGGAATTGGTGCTAACTGTCATACTGGATAGGTCTTCCGATTAACGACGCCAAAATTATTCCTACGAAGTAGGCTACCATCTGCAAATTGTCCGGTAGTCAGTCAGTCAGTGAGTGAGTCCATCCGAATCCTTTCGCCGGCAAAATAAGGAGAACCGATGACATTAGAACTTTGATTGTTTGCATGAAGGTGCATTAGGGGACTGTTACCAGCAAGTTCTGAGCTGACCTTCTTTTGATGAAAGTTTCACTGGTGATTCTGACTTGGGCCGTGCCCATCGTAATATAGGCAGGATTTCAACTTGGGGCGGGGAGATTTCCAAGAGTTCAGTGCGCGTCGGGAGTCCTAATGCCTACCCTACTTCGTAGGTCCTGTGACGTTAGTCACACTGCCATGTTTTATGGACAACGGCTCAATTTTGAATGTCTGATCTGAAGCTTGCTATTTACACCCTCACTAAAATGTAGCATTTATTCATTACTCTTAAATTACAGGTAACACAATGTCCAACATCTAATACGATGAACTTTGGCAGGAAGAAACGACAGGTTGACCAGTCCACTCCAGCACCAGCTGAAACGTTCAAAGCGTCCACTGCATTTGTTGTGGTAGACATTGGCGCTACTAGTAAGTGCTCAAATGCATTGTTTTAGTGTTGAATTATGAGATAGTAAGTGTTGAAATGTGCTCGTGTGAGTGCTGCGTTGCGTTGTAGTAAGTGATGCTATGAGGTCTAGTAAGTTCTGAAATGTGTTAGTTAGCGCTGAAATAAGGGTCAAATGCTGCCATATATCCTAGTGAGTGCTGAAATCTGGACTAGTATGTGCTAAAATGTGGTCTAAAATGTGCTGAAATGTGGTCTAATATGTGCTGAAATTACTCCTAGTAGGTGCTGAAATGTGGTGTAAGTATTGAAATATGGTTTGGGATGTGTTGAAATGAGATCTAGAAAACTCGTGGACTAGTAAGTGCTGAAACGTATTCTAGTAAGTGCTGAAATATGTTCTTGTAAGTCACGAAATGTGATCTGTTATGTGCTGAAGTATCTAGCGAGTATTGAAATGTGGTCTGGTAAGTGTTAAAATGAGATCTAGAAAGTACGGACACGTCGACTAGTAAGTGCAGACATGTATTCTAGTTACATGTAGCTTGAAATATGGTCAAGTTCTGAAATATTTTCCTGTGAGTGCTGCAATGTGGTCTAATATGTTCTGAAATTTCTTCTAGTGGGTGCCCAAATTGACCTGGTAAGTCTTGAAACGTCAAGTAAATGCTGAAATGTCTAATAAGTGACGAAATTTAACAATCAAGTGCTGAGATGTGTGCCAGTGAGTGATGAAATATGTTTTAGTAAGCGATGAAATGTGTTCCATGTATAGTAGGTGCCGAAATGAGGTCTAGTGAGTGCTGAAATGAGCTCTAGTAAGTGCTGAAATGAGGTCAAGTAAGTGCTGAAATGGGTTGTAGACAGTGTTGAAATGTGATCTAATCACTGCTGATATATGGTCTAGTAGTCAAGGAAAGTGTTCTATAGAAAATGTTGAAATGTGTCTAGTAAGTGCTGAAATGTCTTCTAGTAAGTGCTAAAATGTGTTGTATTAAGTTCTGAATGCGGTCAAGTAAGTGCGGAAATGTGTTCTATTAGGTGCTGAAATGTGGCCAGGTAAGTGTTTGAATGCTGAAATGCCTTCTAGTGAGTGTTGAAATGTGGTCAAGCAAGTGCTGTAATGTTATCTAGTTGTTGTTGAAACGCCGTCTAATACGTTTTGAAATGTGGTCTAATGTGTATTGAAATGTGGTCTTTAAGTGCTGAAGTGCATGTGATCTTAATGAGTGCTGAAATGTGGTGTAGTAAGTTCTGAAATGGAGTGTAGTGAGTGCTACAATGTGTTGAAAGGTTGAAAGTATGTTGCAGCATTCGACAGGGGATGTAAGTGGTATGTTTTTTGTTTCCTGGTTTTGAGAAACTGTAGCGCAATTAGTCATAGCGATATCAGCTGTACTCCTTTATAAATTTCAAATTACCTCTCACCTTATTTCATGTTCTTGAACTGCCAAAAGTACATACCTAGATTAGGCCTACCTACGAAAATGATAGCAAAAATGGTTCGTTATAACTCATTAAGATATCTGAAATTATTCAACAGATTGTGTATATAAGAATACACGGTTAATCTGTTTTACTTTCAGGGACCACGACTTCCGTCTCCGAGCAACCTTGCTACCAGAGCACCATCTTCATCGCCATCGTTACAGTGTTTGGTGTTCTGCTCCTCGTCGCTCTGGTCGTGAGTGTCGTCGTGTGTATGCGATATGCCGCACATGGGCGCCGAAGCAAATCCGAGCCAGCTGCCTATTTCAACGCGGGCATGGCCAAGGCATAACTTCGGTCCGCGCAGACTGGCCTCCTGCGTTTTACCATCGAAACCAAGGACAAGTAAAGGCTATCACTTTGATTCCAATGCCGTGTTTTTCATTCTCTGAGATGCGGAACTAGATGCGGTAGAACATTCAGAGTTGCAAACTTATTTCTCGCAGGGCATCTAGGGATCCAATATCTTACTTGGCGGCGAATTCAGCCAAGAATCTGACTTGATTTGGAAACAAAATGGCGGCCTGTACCTGTCTCCGTATTGGAAAGGGAGGGAGATAACCAGTCTGAGAGTCCTCTTTGAGGACGGGACTTCGTTGTCTAAAAATTGTCTCAGTGATATGACCAGGAAACTTGAGCATATCATAATTTAAATACCATCGCTGCCATGATGAATGACAGTGTGTGAGAATAATAGGCGTATGCCTATTACAACTTATTTCATGTTTATATGTTTGCCTTATAATCAATGCCTGTTATATTTCACTGTGACTCCTAATCTCTAATTCTTTCTCATCCAATAACAGCCGGTTTTCGTTGAAGGCGAGTAGATATATTTTTTGTAAATCATCCAGACTTCTGTTGCGAAAGGAACACTAAACATATGTTATGTCTTTTGTCAACGCATTGAAATAGACATTTATTGTTGTATCAAAACAATATTGTCAGTCAAATTTGGAGAAAATTCGCATAAACTTTCATATTTCATATGAGACCATTGATGTCATAGGTGGAATCAAACATAACTAGATATCTTTCTTTTGCAATATCTTTGCATAATAATCAAACTGAGGTTTTTGAACCTGGTCACGATTTACTATACTACAAATTGTGTGGTTATCAATACGATATTAAAGCGGAAACGGTTGGCATAATAATCGTTGCGATGGCCTGTAATATACCAACAACGGTGCATCACGGGATATCTTCCAGTTTAAAACATTTGATTGGTCAATTCAAATTTTCAAATGGAAATCCGGCATATTCATTGGCCTGTGTAGAAAATTACAAGCCGATCATAGAGCTGCTTTAGTTTCAGGAGAAACATGCGCAGTAAGAGTAGCATTGGATTTGCCTGGAACCGTCTCGATGAATTTTACTTGAAAAGGCCAGTACGCGACAAATGAGGTGAAAGTAATCTGCACTAACTGACCCCTTGTGTCATAAGTTTTCTCAAATTTTCTCTGCTGTTTTTGTTACCATCTTGCATATTCATTGTCTCACTATATTTATTGAACAGCATTTTGATAATAAGAACCCAATGCTGGTGTTTAATTAAATAAAATTAATATTTGGCATTTATGCAACCTGTGTTGTGGTGTATTTTATGTGTCTGTCAATATTGCCCAAATGGAACATTTGGAGAACGTACATGTATAACCTTGGATAGATAATCTTACTAAAATGAGGTGACCGTCTCTGTTTGGGGTTGGGAGAAATGACTTAAATCATGGAGGTAGAAATCCCCATTTCTGACTCTATGCTTAAATTAAAAAAAAAACACTCAGAACTAATCTCTCAAATCGAAATCATTCTTGTACTCAAAAGTCTTATACAGTTGAAATCTTATTTATTTCATGCTAATACATATCCGCGATCAAACTGGGCTGATACGCAGGCTCAAGCTGGCATATTCTTTCCCAGCAAACAATCGACCTGGAGTTATTTTTTGGAGGCGGCTCGATCCTGGCCAGTGAATTCATGAATCTGTAACATTCCAAATTCGTTCTTTTGTTTAAGTTTTGGTTTCGAAATACGTCTGTTCGAGTGTAATAGCTCTATTTTAATTCAAGATACTCCAGCAAAGATGACGGTCTCGGCGGCGATCGTAGAACGTTGGAACTACTGCGCGGATACGGAAGCATCATGGGAGTGATCGGGTCATAGATAACAAACGCATGTGCTCCTGTCAAGGTCAAAGCAATGAAAACGTGCAGTGATTCACAGTTGGGCAAACCCTGTCCAGTATTAGCAAAAGAACGTGCAAAATCCTGGACGTTCACGTTCGGTTGATTTTTTTCAACGACACTCAATCTTTTAAAGTCGATGTGAAATCTAAGAATACACGTTAACATTTTTCTCCACATTTGCAACTATGGACGGACAGTTATCCGTCAGAAAAGGATATGAAAAGGAAAACTAATACGCTGAAAACTCTTAGCCATCACACCGACAGGACAAAGTAACCACTCGGGCGCGGAGCGGGTGGTTGGGTGGGCACGGGTTCCTGTTGCTTCAATGCATTTTGCTGAGAAGCAACAGGAATTTGATAATGAGATGTCTAGCACTGTAATATCACTTGTCTTTATTGCACCGTGTAAACGTCCAGTCTGTGTCTCATGTGCTGTCCTCAGTGTTTTATGGGGTGATTGGAGGGTGTATGGTTCCATGCTACTTCAAAGATCTCTTCTTTGAAGTAGCAGAAACGCAACTTGGCTGGGTGGTGCTTAGTTGGTTCGTCGCGATATGACTGAAGCAATGTTGAAAGCGACGTTAAATCCTATTCACTCACTCACTCACTCTCTGGAGGGTGGAGTTCATGTAATACGGGGAAGATATGCTCCATGATATAGGAGTAGCATACGCCGCCATTTTCCAATATGGCGGCCTTTCCATGCTCAGAATTCCGATTGGCACACCGATTGGTCACTTTTCTTCTGAACTTTATGTTAGGGGGCCAAACAACATAATGGAAATATTTCTGAGACATTCCGATCAGGTTTGCGGATCCAAATCCATATCTCGGTAACTATACCATATTGGAAATCAATTTTGAGTTCAAACGTGTGCTATTTCAGCTCATTTATTAGATTGCGGACCATGGTTCATGTACCAGTCTGGTTCTCGTGGTACAAGCATGTTACGGCATGTCCATCGTATACTGTCAGTTTAGGGTATAGACGTGACGTACCCAAAATGGGTCAAACGCACCCAAAATGTTTGGGTCGAAAAGTCTGTACCCAAAAATATCTGGTCAATTTTACCCAATCCTGATGACAGTCTACCATCTTCTCAACCAAGTTTTTGAGCTAAAGGCGAAACTTTGACCATCTTGCACAGCAGACCGGGTTCCGCCCATTTTCAGGGTTTTCCGCAGTTGCCAGATTTATGGGATATTTGATGATACAATAATAGGTGTATTTTCAATAAATTATGAAAATTAACAAATATAAATATATTTTCCCCATATCGATGTTTTTAAATATTTGTCCTTCATATTTATTAATGTTCATAATTCATTGAAAATGTATGTATTCATCTACTACCAAGTATCCCACAAGCCAGGCAACTGTGGTATTTTCGAATCTGTTGTCACGGTCGCCATGATCGCCGTAAACAAGTGATCGTCAGTATACACAGAATGTTGCTTTGCTGATTGGCTGAAACATACAATTCCATTTCCATGTGTATCAGAGTGCTGATTGGCTGAAACATACAATTCCATTTGCATGTGTATCGGAGGTATCTAGGATAGAGATAGCCCTGGTTTTACTAGTCAGCATGGAATCATACAGGCATGGTACACTGCGATACAACCATGGTATTGGAGACAAGAATCTAATTGGCGCTGTGGATTACGTCATCACAAAACGAAATCTTGAGTCCCAGGCGCTAGAATGAGTTGCAGGTGGTGACTTTGATTGACCTTTGACCTTTTCGTCCTCGGTCTTGG
>JAVTVY010049430.1:0-23149 GCA_036873755.1 Hanleya hanleyi
TAAATCTAACTTTTATCTGAATTGTTCAAAGTAAGCTGTGAAAGACGCTTGAAACATATACGATTCTGAATCATTCAGGCCAATAAAAGGTTAAATCGACAATGGTATGGTCGCTGTGTGCATGCTGTGACAAGCGAAGAAAAAAAGGCCAAATGCGCAAAATATCTGTTGAGCAGTCAAACTGGGGTAATATTTTGCATTCGCAAGATGGTTTGATTTGCAACTCATGCCGACAGAGATTTTACAAATGGAAGAGAACTGGGTGTCCGATTGATACTACGACACAACAAGCACCTTTTTGCTGAAGGTACGTCAGGCGGTGCCAAGTCTCCAAAGTAATAACACTGATTGCCAATAGAATCTTGCGCCAAAAGTCCCCGACGGTGTACTCTTTGTAATTGCAGTAGGGGAAGATTTGTGGTGATACCAGGCTCGACTCGATTGTATTTATTTATTTATTTATTTTGCGGCAAGGTGTGTTGGTTCCCGGCGATTGTAGATGTTGGTCCAAACATCTCGATGGAAAACAAGATGGGCGAATAGGTGGATGTAATGACACTGCGTCAGCATTTCACAGACATGGATGCTGATGAAATCTCGACATTACTGGACAGGATGAGAAATCAAGTTGGTAGAATTAGAAAGCGGAAGATCGACTTCGAAGATGTCGCATTATTGTCGGATGATATTATGTTTTCACGGATATTCGTGGTACACGTTGTGATATAATATATACATAGCTGGTGAAAATATTAACACATTCAACATGTAACGACATGCCATCGACGAATCAACTTTTTTTAGATGAATTAAGTTTCAATTTTTCTCGCCATATTAATGTGAAACGCTGACTGAGAACAGTGTGGCCTTACTCATGCGGCAGCGCTTGTGAGATATTTGGCAGTCCACCCAATGCCACTGAAGTCACGTGGTTTGTAATGGTCGGAATGGGAAAAGTTGAAAATGTGGCCAAAAGGCCACAATAGCGTGCGATGTCCTTTATTTAAAGTCTCAACTGACTTTTTGCGCACTTTGTAATGTGCACAATTGGCATGACAATGTGATATATATTTGTTTATTGTGTTCCTATCTCAAAACGCTGGCCTGTGACCACTCTAAATTTTGTGCTGTGAGTATAGCAGTGGTGTTGATCAGTGAAACAACTTCCATCTAGATTTTGCATGAGTAGTAGAAGCGCCCTGATGTCGGTATCTAGGTCACGTATGACGCGTTTGACGTCATCGTGTGACGTAATGGGGTCGAGGTCACTCAAAAGTAGATCAAGGTCACTCGAAAATAGGTCGAATGACGTAAGAAATCGACGTAATTGGGCGATATGACGAACAGTCTTACGTAATTAGGGTCGGGGTCGTCATGACCTGGGTCGCATCGACCTTTAAGGGGTCATAGTCGGGTGGCCCGAGTGACGTCTATTTTAGCAGTCTCTTTGTTAGCTAAGAATAAAGGCATCACGTGACCCGTTGACGGTGATTAGGATGAAAGGCGAGTTCATCATTGATTTTAATATTAATTCTCCTAGGATATGGCATAGGGCGCATGATGTCCTGAAGCTCTTTATGACTGTAAACTAACGTATCTTAGCCACGACATAGAGCACAGGGTGGCCTGAATAGATATTTGGGTCTATAGTAACAGAACAGGAAAAATCTAAGCTGAAAAAATTCACTCAAATTATGGGGTGCCGGTATTTTTGGAGGAAAACTTCCAGGTCATGCTAAGTATAATAACTGAAATTTAATGCTGATTTCCGTGGTTAGTCCATGCTCCTAGGCTATGGCATAGGGCACATGGTGGCCTGAGTTTCGTCATAACTGTATACTACCGGAACATGAAGGAACTCAGTTGAAAAAAGTTCATCCAAATTATGGTGGTACCCGACTATCATGTGAGAATTACTGGCAATGCTACGGATAATAACTGGAATTCAATGTGGGATTTTGTATCTAGCCAATATATCCACGCCAAGACATATGGCACAAGGTGGCCTGAATAGATATTTGGGTCTATAGTAACAGAACAAAAAGTATCTAAGCTAAAAAAGTTCACTCAAGTTATGGGGTACCGATATTTTTTGGGGGGAAAATTGCAGGCCATACTAAGGACAATAACTGGAATTTATTGTTGATGTCTGTAGCTAGCCAATGCTCCTAGATTATGGCATAAGGTACATGGTGGCCTGAGTCTCTTCCATGACTGTATATTACCGGAACATAAAGGAACTCACATGAAAAAGTTTATCCAGATTATGAGGTTACCCGAATGTCATGTGAGAATTTTTGGCCTTGCTAGGGATAATAGCTGTAATTCAATGTGGAATTTTGTAGCTAGCGAATATATCTAGTCCATGACATAGGGCACTGAATAGATATTTGGGTATATAGTAACAGAACAGGAAAGATCTTAACCTGAAAAAGTTCTCTAAAATTATGGGGTACCGGTATATTATGGACAAAAATTGATTCATGTAGCTGGCTCATGCTCCTAGATCATAGCATAGAGCACATGGTGGCCTGAAACACCTCATGTCTGTATACTACCAGAAGGGAAAGGCACTCATCTGTAAAAGTGCATCCAAATTATGGGGGTACCCGAATGTCATGTGAGAATTGCTGGCTATGCTACGGATTATAACTGAAATTCAATGTGGGATTTTGTAGCTAGCCAATATATCCAGGCCATGACATAGGGCTTAGGTTGGCCAGAACAGATATTTGGGTCTATTGTAACAAAACAGGAAGGATCTAAGCTGAAAAAGTTCACTCAAATTATGGGGTGCCGGTATTTTTGGGGTAAAAATTGCAGGCCAAGCTAAGGATAATAACTGGAATTTAGTGTTGATTTTCGTAGCTAGCCCATGTTTCTAGATTATGGCATAGAGCACATGGTGGCCGGAGTCTCGTCATGACTATTCTATCGGAACAGAAAGGAACTCAGCTGAGAAAAATTTACCCAAATTTTGGTGGCACAGGAATGTCATGTGAGCATTGATGGCCATGCTACGGATAATAACTGGAATTCAATGTGGGATTTAGGCCATGACATAGGGCACAATGTGGCCAAAATAGATATTTGGGTATATAGTAACAGAACAGGAAGGATTTAAGTTGAAAAAGTTCACTCAAATTATGGGTGGCGATATTTTGGGAGGAAAAATTGCAAGTCACGCTAAGGATAATAACTGGAATTTAGTGTTAATTTTTGTATCTATTCCATGCTCCTAGATTATGGCATAGGGCACATGGTGGCCTGAGTCACCTCAGGACTGTATGTTACCGGAACAGAAAGAAACTCAGTTGAAAAAGTTCATCCAAATTATGTGAGTACGGGTGTCGGAACAGTTATCGGACAGGTCAGTTATCGGACACGCATCTCGTGCGTATACGTGTTGTGCGCGTGATGACAAGCCAATAATATTCAGAGCAAAGGGGAGATTATTCCTAATTGTTATGCAAAATATAGAATTTCAATCTAACATTTTTGTTTTCATCAAAATTAGAAATTTCTCGTGTTGTGGCGGAGTGCGAAATTCGATCTACCACCTTGTCTTCCCGATCTCGCTCTTCAGTAAATACGTATAGAAATCGAACAATGATCATATCATCTTAAGCGACAGAACTCCAACTAACGATTCTCGTGTACAAAACTTGAAAATACATTGTACTTCAACGTCAAATTCTTGCTCACGATGGGTGTCCGATAACTGATACTGTCCACGGCGGGAACTGAGCTGAAAAGTCGAGTTAAAAATAGCTCTCGCACGTGCAGAAGGGAGTGACGTCATCGATGGAATTCATAACAGTAGATGGCGGACGAGCTCAGCAATCATCGTGTCAGTTTTCACGTCATTTCAAGAAGTACTTTTTTTATATATATATTCCAAATAAACCGTCAAAACCGCCCGATAATAGATCGGACACCCGTACCTGAATGTCATGTGAGAATTGCTAGCCATGCTGAGGATAATAACTGGAATTCAATGGGATTTTGTACTTACCCAACATATCTAGGCCGTGACATAGGGCACAGGGTGGGCCTAAATAGATATTTGGGTTTATAGTAACAGAACAGGGAGGATATAAGCTGAAAAAGTTCACTCAAATTATGGGGTACCGGTATTTTCGGAAGAAAAATTGCAGGCTATGTTCAGGATAATAATTCAAATTCAAGGCTGATTTCTGTAGCTAGTCCGTGCTCCTAAGGCTATGTCATAGGGCACATGGTGGCCTGAGTCTCCTTATGACTCTATACTACCGGAACAGAAAGGATCTCAGCTTAAAAGGGGCATCCAAATTATGTTTTTTTTTAATTGAATTGAATTTTATTCACCAACAAAAGAAACGTAAATCAAGAGACAAAGGCAATCTGCATATTGAGGCATTAAAATAAATGAAGAAATCGGTTTGCCAAGTGACATAGATTGGCGGGAATAAAACCCCCTAGGGGCTTGTTCTATCCCTAAATAAAGAATATAACATTAACGTAGAAATCTACAGTAAGATTTATGGGTGAAATAACGTAGCAATCGTTATTCTTTTGTATAAATTATATACAAGTGAAACACCTGGCAATCATTGTGATATTAGGTCAGATTCTTATATGTTTTAAGTTTTGATATGAACAGCGAAGTAGATTTAATTGTTTTAATAACGGGGACGCTTGTTCCTTTCACGAGGTCCACTAATTTTGAGAGTATAAAATGATAAATTGGATCGATATAATGGCCTGTAAAGGTTAAGTTGTTGCCCTCTGGTATGATAATGATGGACGGCGGATTGTCTAGTAAAGTATGTTTGATCTGATTTTGGCAAATTGCACGAATGGTGCATAAATTTGTGAACAATCAATAGACATGAGTACAAGTTTAACTTAGACAATGTCAATATTTGTAGACTTCGAAATAATGGTGCTGTATGTTCGTATTTGTTGGATAAAGTTATTGTTCTTACAGCTCGTTTTTGTAATAATAATAGTGTATTCAGGTGAGTAGTATAAGTGTTGCCCCAGATGGTATTACAGTAAGATAAGTGAGGAAATATCATTGAAAAGTATCAAATATACAATGTTTTCTTGTTTATAGAGTTTTTAATAAAATTTATAATTCCTATATTTCGTGATACTTTGTTACATATGTAGTTTATATGCGTTTTCCATTTCAACTGGTCATTAAAATAGAGGCCTAAGAATTTAAACTGATGAATGAGTTCTATTTCTGTCCCCGAAATAAAAAGGTGAGGCATATTAGATGGACGAATGTTGTTGTTCGGCCAAAGTAGCATATGTTTGGTTTTGCCAGCATTCAGCGACAGGCGATTACAAGATAACCAACGAGGCATTTTCTCTAGTTCCTGTGTCATTATACGAAATACTTCTGGGAGTTCTTTAGATGAAAACACAACACTGGTATCATCCGCAAAGAGGATAATTTTGAGTAGTTTACTAACACTGCATATATGATTTATATATAGAGGAAAGAGAATTGGCCCGAGAATCGCTCCTTGTAGAACCCCATAGCAGACATACATAGAATCAGAAGAAATGCCATTATAGACGACAGTCTGTTGGCGTTCAGTTAAGTAACTACGAAACCAATTATTAGATGAACCACGGAAGCCAAAGTGATCCAACTTTGAGAGAATATTATGATTTACGGTGTCAAATGCTTTTGACAGATCCAAGAAGCATACAGCGCGGTAGAGCTTCGGTTCTTTAGCAGTAATTAGCATATCATGAAGAGAGCATGCTGCTAGAGAAGTAGAGTGATTTGCTCGAAATCCATACTGGTTCATAGAAATATGTTCATGTGACTCCAGTAATTCAATCATCCTGTTAACAGCAAGTTTAAGTATTTTGCTGAAACATGGCAAAACAGATATTGGTCTATAGTTTAAGTATAGTAATGTCACCCGATTTAAAAATGGGTGTTACTTTAGCAGATTCCAGAGTACTATTCCAGAGTTGAAAGATATATTGCAGATGTTCGAAAGAGGAGCAGAAATATAATTCGATACCAATTTTACTATTGATATTCGAACACCGTCCAAGCCAGGTGCAGCGGATTTCAAACTCATGATAGTTTTTTGTACATCGTCAACTGTGACTTGTGAAAACTGAAAACGTTCTGTAGTAGGGGTACCAAGATAATCTTTGAAGTTTTGTCCAGTATCTGGGATTTGTGAATCGAGGTTTGCGGCAACTGTACTAAAGTATTCATTGAATCTGGAAGCAATTTCGTAAGTATTGGATATTTTATTACCATTTACATAAAGTATTTTGATACTTTTGTGGATTTACGTCGATTGATTATTTGATTCAGAATTTTCCATGTAGATTTGATGTCGTTGTTACTCTCATTGAATTTGTCTTCAAAATATTTTTGTTTAGAAACACGAAGAGAATGATTTAGTTTGTTCCGGTATATTCTGTACTGGTGAACATCAGCATCATGAGTTGCGAGATATAACATATATAACCTATTCTTTTCACATATTGAGTTTAAAATGCCAGGGGAAAACCAAGGTTTAATGATTTTCTTTCGATGTGATTTGCGAGTGATAATAGGGAAACAGTCATTATAAATCGAGTTGAATTTGAAGTTAAAAGTTTCCAGGGCTGTATTAGGATCATCATTCTCATCACACACATCTGAAAAATCGACATCGTTGATTCTTTGGATAAAACGGTCAGTTTGTTCATGTGTGATTTGTCGGTAGCTGATACTATATACGATTGGAGGGAACATTGCACGATTCAGGTTTCAAAATATGAAAATTGGAAAGTGGTCTGTAATGTCTGTCAAGAAGATGCCAGACAATAAGTTTTCTTTATGGAAGTTAAGAAAAATATTATCTATTAGCGTTGATGTGTGTGGTCGAACTCTTGTAGGTTTTGTAATTTGTGGAAAAAAATATTGAGATTTCATAATTTCAAGAAACTCCTTCGAAGGTGAATGACGATAAGTTTTAAAGAGATCAACATTGAAATCGCCCATTAACACACAGTTTGTTTTTGCTATATCAGGTTTGTTAAGGATGTTAAGTAGATGTCTGTTAAAAGTATTCAAGTTTTTATTTGGTGGCTTGTAAAATATTCCCACAATATGCTTTTTTTCGCCGTTGAGTAATTCAATATAAAGAGATTCATATTCGCCATCTTCATCTAATTGAGAAAGATCTCTCACTGTGCATGATTTTATCTTTTCATTAACGTAAAAAATAAGTCCACCTCCCCGTTTCTTATTTCTTGAAGATGAAAAAGGTATAGAGCCAGGGATATCAAGTAATGCCTCTGTTGTTCGATTCAACCAGCTCTCCGAGAACCCCAGAACACCAAATTCATATTTTAGGTTATGTATAAATCCGGTGATCTCCGAAAAATGTTTTTTTAAACTTCTAACGTTCATGTGTAAAAATGATAATTAATTATTTTTAGTAGAGTTTATTTCTTCGGTAAATGTTAATTCAGTGTAATATTTGGATTGGTGCGTATTGATATCGTTCCATTGAATAATTTCATAATCGGTGTCATCTGTAACAGCTTTACAGTGTTCGATATCGTTTAAATCAATTGGATTGAAACATATTTTCTAATAACTCTAGATTCATCACATGGTCTGCTTTGGGTGTATAATAAGTTGCTTCAGGAATTTGTTCTCCGAAGAATGGTAAGAAAGATGCTAGGTTCGCTGGTTTCATTTAGATCCATCACAGTTCAGAGATATAATGTTAGCGGTCTGACCTAGTATCACAATGTAGAGTGAATAAATCATGGATGAAAAAGTAAAACAAGAAAATAACATATTTATATATATACAACATGACAAGGTGACGTCATCTGACATGGTTGTCTACTAGAGACAACGGATGTCGACCGCTGAAAAAGATCGGTCGGTCACCCACCCACCTAACTAAAAAATATAGGAGAAATAAACATGAAGCTAATGAGATACTATTCGTGTCTGCATTCACACAGGAACTATGCGTTTTAAACGCTGTGTGGCAATAGGTACCAAATGAGGCTGTATATTACGCGACATGAAACAGAAATGACACGGCGGAATGTTGAATGGCACGTGATGCTGAATAGGACGACACGCCTAACAAGGAAATGTACAAGTAGCGTTGGCTAGACGTGGAGACGGACACAGATGAAAATAAAATGCCGACAGCGCTGGTATATTAGCAGAGAAGGTGAAGAATGTTACAAGACTCTTGGCCATATATTTTGTGTCGATACGGTCAAGGTAAGTTCTCTTATCCATATCCATTATCAATGTATACATTAAGGGGGTGACATATGCAACTATACCTTTTTCATAGAACAAGTGATCTGATTACTAAATAGGCAATACAGTTGGTGGCCAATATCATATACCAAAATGTTCCCCAAACCTTGTTGAATGTGACTATGACACCTATTTGAACAAACAATGCAAATTGGAGAATATAATTACAAAAACAATGGTTCTTGGGACTGCCAGCAGAAGTACATCAATATTAAACACACAATACTGAAAAGCAGTTGAGAAAATTCTGTATAGTATGTTTTACAACAAAGACTTTTTTTACTTCTTCAGTAATTGTCTTAGTCTAGAAATCAAATCCCAGATATGTGTCAATTGGCAATTAATTATGCAGCTTCTTTCAGAACCAGGCACAAGCTCAACAGGCTGTGAATGAATGGACCACAATAGGCAGTTGGGGATTGAATAGAAAGAATCCAGGGCATTTCCCTCACTGGATGCACCAACTGGTTTAGATGTATTAGCTTTTCAAACAAACACAGGCTGGTGACAGGAGTGTGACCAACAGGTCGGTCTTGGATAGCTCTGCACAGCTTTGGACTTTCCTTCATATTGGCTGACACGAATTATCATTGCCTTGGACAATTATTTTGACATAGTAAATAATAAAAAATCTTTTAAAAATACTTTCCGATAGAATTTTCTTTCCTGACATAGTCTTTGTTGTAGCAGTGATTTCATACAATTTTTAGGACCATCTTTCAAGAGTGTGTGTTTATTTTTTAGGACGATACTTCATGTAGGAACTATTGTCTGGGTCTTTGTGTCGCTGAAAAGGCACAGGTCTAGACACATTGTTGTCCCCAGACTTGGCTATTGTATGCATTGTCTCGTGATCCTTACATGAAGTATGAACCATTTTTTATTGACTAATGCTGGCAGTGCCGAGGCGCTTTGTTTCTGTAATTAATTTATATTCTTCACTCTACATGGTTTGTTCAAAGGGGTATCATATTCACATTCAGCAAGGTTTGGGGAACATTTTGGTATATGATATTGGCCACCAACTGTATTGCCTATTTAGTAATCAGCTCACCTGTGATTCTATGAAAAAAGGTATAGTTTCATATGTCACCCCCTTAATGGGAATATTATAACCTAGCATATGTAGTTCGCACATACAGCAAACAGTTTAGGCAGGTCAGGGCAATGGACCAGCTGGGATAAAATATCCCACATTGGATATTATTTTTATACTTCCATGATTGCAAGCTGGCATATTTTGCTAGTTATCCTGTTCGTATAAAAACATACACAGTGGTGAGTGATGATGAATATACTGCAAACATCAACACGAAAAAATAATGCACGTCATTGTAATAACACAGAGAATAGTTTTGGGGAAGAAAAGTCAGCAAAATTATACAATCGGATCGGCAGTTTGCTGAAGTAGATTCTCTCCTGTTTCTGTAGTTTAGATGCTGAAATTCGCCATTGAGGTTTCGTATGAAAATTGATCAAAATATCACAATTAGGATATATTTCAGTATCCAAACTTGGATTTAATATCCCAAGTGGGATATATATCCCAGTTAGTCCTCTGCCCTGACCTATTAGACCCTGGAGGGGTACTCGAATGTCATGTGAGAACTGCTGGCTATGCTACGGATAATAACTGGAATTTAATGTGGAATTTTGTAGCTAGCGAATAAATCTAGGCCATGACATAGGGCACAGGATGGCCTGAATAGATATTTGGATCTATAGTAACAGAACAAGAAGGATCTAAGCTGAAAAAGTTCACTAACATTATGGGGTACCGATATAATATGGACAAAAATTGATTCATGCAGCTAGCTCATGCTCCTAGATCATATTATAGAGCACATGATGGCCTGAATCACCTCCTGTCTGTATACTACCGGAACAGAAAGGCACTCATCTGTAAAAGTGCATACAAATTATGGGGGTACCCGAATGTCCTGTGAGAATTGCTGGCTATGCTACGGATTATAACTGAAATTCAATGTGGGATTTTGTAGCTAGCCAATATATCCAGGCCATGACGTAGGGCACAGGGTGCCCTGAACAGATATTTGGTCTATAGTAACAGAACAGGAAAGATCTTAATCTGACAAAGTTCACTTAAATTATGGGGTGCCGGTATTTTGGGGGTAAAAATTGCAGGCCATGCTAAGGAGAATAACTAAAATTCTATGCCGATTTCTTTAACTAGTCCATGCTCCTAGGCTATGGCATAGGGCACATGGTGGAATGAATGTTATTATGACGTTATACTTCCGGAACGGTAAAAGATATCAGCTGAAAAGTTTATCCAAATTATGGGGGTACCCGAATGTCATGTGAGAATTGCTGGTCAAACTAAGGATAATAACTAAAATTCCACGTGGGATTTTGTAGCTAGGTAATATATCTAGGCCATGACATAGGGCACAGGTTGGCCTGAACCTATATTCGGGTCTATATTAACAGAAGAGGAAGGATCTTAGCTGAAAAAGTTCACTCAAATTATCGGGTACCGGTATTTTTGAAGGAAAAATTCCAGGTCATGTTAAGGATAATAACTAGAATTTAGAGTTGATTTCTGTAGCTAGCCCATGCTCCTAGATTATGGCATAGAGCACATGGTGGCCGGAGTCTCGCCATGACTGTTTACTACCGGAACAGTAAGAAACTCAGTTGAAAAAAATTTACCCAACTTTTGGTAGTACAGAAATGTCATGTGAGAGTTGATGGCCATGCTATGGAAAATAACTGGAATTCAATGTGGTATTTTGTAGCTAGCCAATATATCTAGGCCATGACATAGGGCACAAGGTGGCCAAAATAGATATTTGGGTATATAGTAAGAGAACAGGAAGGATTTAAGCTGAAAAAGTTCACTCAAATTATGGGGTACCGGTATTTTTGGGGGAAAAATTGCAAGTCATGCTAAGGATAATAACTGGAATTTAGTATAAATTTTTGTATCTAACCCATACTCCTAGATTATGGCATAGAGCACACGGTGGCCTGAATCACCTCGTGTCTGTATAGTACAGGAACAGAAAGGAACTCAGGTGAAAAAGTTCATCCGACTTACGGGGGTACCCGAATGTCATGTGAGAATTGCTGGCTATGCTACGGATAATAACTGAAATTCACTGTGGAATTTTGTACCTAGCCAATATATCTAGGCCATGACATAGGGCTCAGGGCGGCCTGAATACATATTTGGGTTTATTGTAACAGAACAGAAAGAATCTAAGCTGAAAAGTTCACTAAAATTATGGGTACCGGTATTTTGGGGGGGAAAAATTGCAGACCATGCTAAGAATAATAATTAAAATTCATTGCTGATTTCTGTGGCTAGTCCATGCTCCTAGGCTATGGCTTCGGGCACATGGTGACCTGAGTCTCCTTATGACGTTATACTTCCGGAACAGAAAGAATCTCAGCTGAAAAAGTTTATCCAAATTATGAGGGTACCCGAATGTCATGTGAGAATTGCTGCCTATGCCACGGATAATAACTGAAAATCAATGTGGGATTTTGTAGCCAGTCAATATATCTAGGCCATGACATACGGCACAGGGTGGCCTGAACAGATATTTGGGTCTATAGTAACAGAATAGAAAGGATCTAAGCTAAAAAGTTCACTCAAATTATGCGGTACCATTATTTTTGGGGGAAAAATTGCAGGTCATGCCAAGGAAAATAACTGGAATTTAGTGTTGATATCTGTAGCTAGCCCATGCTCCTAGAGTATGGCATAAAGTACATGGTGGCCCGAGTCTCCTCATGACTGTATACTACCGGAACAGAAAGAAACTCAGTTGAAAAAGTTTATCCAAATTTAGGGTGTACCCGAGTGTCATGTGAGAATTGCTAGCCATGCTAGAGATAATAACTGGAATTCAATGTGGGATTTTGTAGCTAGCCAATATATCTGGGCCATCACATACGGCACAGGGTGACCTGAATAGATATTTCGGTCTATAGTAACAGAACAGGAAGGATTTAAGCTGAAAAAGTTCACTCAAATTATGGGCTACCGGTATATTTGGAGGAAAATTCCAGGCCACGTTAAGGATAATAACTATAATTTAATGTTGATTTCTGTAGCTAGCCCATGCTTCTAGATTATGGCATAGAGCGCATGATGGCCTGAATCACCTCATGTCTGTATATTACCGGAACAGAAAGAAACTCAGTTGAAAAAGTTCATCCAAATTATGGGTGTACCCGAGTGTCATGTGAGAATTGCTAGCCATGCTAAGGATAATAACTGGAATTCAATGAGGGATTTTGTGGCTGCTCAATATATCCAGGTCATGACATAGGGCACAAGATGGCCGGAGTGGATATTTGGGTCTATAGTAACAGAAAAGGACGGATTTAATCTGAAAAATTTCACTCAAATTATGGGATACCTGTATTTTGGGGAGATAACTGAAATTTAATGCTGATTTATGTAGCTAGTCCATGCTTCTAGGCTATGGCACAGGGCACCTGGTGGCCTGAATCGCTTTATGACTGTATACTACCGGAACAGAAAGGATCTCAGCTGAAAAAGTTAATCCAAACTATGTGGGCACCCGAATGTCATGTGAGAATTTCTGGCCATGCTACGGATAATAAATGGAAGTCAATGTGGGATTTTGTAGCTAGCCAATATATCTAGGCCATGACATAGGGCACAGGGTGGCCTGATTACATATTGGGGTAAAGTAACAGAACAGTAAAGATGAAAGCCGAAAAAGATCATTCAAATTATGGTAATGTAGATTTGAGAAAACATTTGCAGGCCATGCTAAAGATAATAACTGAAATTCAATGCTGATTTCTGTGGCTAGTCCATGCTCCTAGATTATGGCATAGGATACATGGTGGCCTGAGTCACCTGATGACTGTATATCACCGGAACAGAAAGGAACTCCGTTGAAAAATTATTCAAATTCAAATTATTGGGGTACCCGAATGTCATGTGAGAATTGCTGGTCATGCTACGGATAATAACTGGAATTCAATGTGGGATTCTGTATCTAGCCAATATATCTAGGCCATGACATAGGGCACAAGGTGTCCTGAATAGATATTTGGATATATAGTAACAGAGCTGGAAGGGTGTAAGCCGAAAAAGATTACTCAAATTATGGGGTACCGTACTGTAGTTTGAGGGGGAAATTGCAGGCCATGCCAAGGATAATAACTGGAATTCAATGTGGGTTTTGTAGCTGGTCATCTTATCTAGTCTATGACATAGGGCACATTGTGGCCTGAATCTCTTCATTACTGTATACTACCGGAACAGAATGGAACTCGGTTGGAAAAGTTTATCCTAATTATAGGGGTACCCGAATGGCATGGGAAAATTGCTGGCCAAGCAAAGGATAATACCTGAAAAACTGTGTGGGATTTGGGGGCTAGGCAATGTATCTAGGATATGTCATGGGGCACAAGGTGGCCTGAATAAATATTTGGGTATATAGTAACAGAACAGGAAGGATGTAAGCCGAAAAAGATCACTCAAATTATGGGGGAAAAATTGCAGGCCATGATAAGGATAATAACTGGAATTTAGTGTTGATTTCTGTAGCTAGCCCATGCTCCTAGATTATGGCATAGAGCACATGAATCCCCTCATGATTGTATACTACATATATTGCTCTCTTTTAATGACCCATAAGTGGTTTCATCATCCAAACTTTTTATAGACTAATTTATACATGAAATTTATGTTATCACACCTTTAATATTCTTGGACCTCGGAAGTGAAACAAATTACCTTCTCACCTAAAAAGCATCAAATCTATTTCACTATTTAATTCTAAACTTAAAACTTTCTTTATAGATAACTGACCGGTCTTACAGGCAGTGCAGAAAATATAAATTGATGTTTAAGCTATCATTTGATTTCCACATTATAATGGTTTCGGATATGATATGTATATTATTTTCTTTTTTGGGATAGAACAAGCCCCTCTGGGGTTTTACTTCCGCAAGTCAACTTTGGCTAACTCTTTCATGTAACTTGTTAATGGAACGCTTTAATATGAGCCTTTGGTGTATTCTTTCTTTTTTTCAAGTTTCTATTGGTGAATAAATTTCAATTCGATTCAATTCAGTTCAACCAAATGATTGAAATTATGGGGTACCAGGACATGTATGTCTTTTGAGAATGGCTGGCCATGCTAAGGATACCAATTGGATTTCAATGTTGACTTTTTCGTTCACTGGCTATGTAGAGGGCAAAGATGTGACTTGAAGATGTTCGTACGGCTGCAACACCCCAACTGAGAAAGATCATTCATTTATGTTAATTTTTTTATCCATTTCCGAACATTTTACCGCAGCTCTGGAACGAAGACGATAAGACAGATGAAAATTTATATTTTTACCATTTTTATGCCAAACATATTTGGTGCAAAGGATCTGGTGTGACGTCAAGATGGCGGTCACGAGATGTCCTCAGAAAAACCTAAAATGACATAAAGTAGGCTATACATTTTGTCAAAACAAATTATTCTCTATCACATCAATTAGTTTTTGGGGACGAATAACGAAAAGTAAAAATTCAGAAAATGAGTACGAATAATAAAGGAAAGGCATCCGGAAAGCTTACGTCACTGTGAGATCAAGACGGTGGCCATATTGAACTTTTTATACATTTTCTCATAAAGCCTTACCCTAAAATATAGTATGGAATGTTTCATCCCTCTACCCCAAGGGATAACGAAAACAGCTCGGAGAGCCTCCAAATTGTCAGGCCTGGAACGTTTAAAATCGCACCAGTGCCTCTTTCCAGAATATAAGGCCATGCTCAGGATGATAACTGGATACAGACGCGCTAATTCAAAACAACCGCTGGGGATGAAATGTATGACATTGTGTAATAGATGCAACGACTCGAGAACTCATCCGAATCACCAAAAAGGTCCAGGTAAACCCTCTGCGAGGATGTAGGGATTACCTGGACTTGTGCAGATGTATGCAAATAGGCTCAATATGACCTCAATATGATAAACTATAAAGTGTTGGAGTGTTAGCTCTCAATTTGTTGTCGTTCCGGAGATAGCGCAGAAAGTTTTGTACGGGGGGGGGGGGGGGGGGGGGCATGTTGGCTCACCCAGGCCTGATGGGTTAACTGGATTCCAGTGTTGATTTTGAAGTTAACTCCTGTTCCTAGGCTAATGGTAAAGAGGGCATGGTGTCTAGAATATTTTAAAAGGTATAAAAGTCGAAGTTTTCATCTATCTGGCTCGAAATATTCATCCAACCTTAATACAGATCCAGTTATTGGGATTCACAACATATATAGCATTTGTTATAATTTTGGTTATATCGTGCTTGACGGTTTGATTATATCGAATTATGCATCAATCCCTTAATGGATTTAGTATACATGTTGAATGTGGTGTAACATCACTTTTAGCAATATTTTCAACATTGAATGTCGAATATCGAACGTCGAACTTCTTGCTAACTTCTGCACGCTACCAGTACTATATTGTTTGACACTTGTAGATCTATTTGACGCCGCATAGTTTCCTTTATAATCAAAATCGACCTCTGGCATACGGGTCTTTAATTTGTTGAACAAATTGTCTTCTTTCTCTCGTCATGAATTGAAATACCTCAACATAACAAAGCAAAACAATCGGCGTAAGATCCTTGGCTCTTGTTTCGCAGTTTTGTTCTTTTGTCCTTTATTGGTGTACGCCAACAATAGACCATTCACTTACGCTTGGGCCTAGTACATGTATATGGCACAAGTCAGAAGTTTACCTGTGTATGTGACATGCAGCATCGCATGTTTTATGGTATGTGTAATTTTGGGAGGGAGTCCAGATTATTAAATCGTAAAACTTTTCAAGAGACGATCAAAAATGGAACTGTTAAGCAGGATATAGCGAGGAGAATTTCTTTGCAACAGAAATGTCGAGATAGTTCAGGTTAGTATATTTTTTCATGAAATTATCTTTGAAAATTAATGGAGAAATACTAACTTGGTATCGAAATTTCTTCTACAAAGCGACCCAATAATGGGAACTTTTCAGGCAATTACCTGCCACAGTGATCGGTGTACTTAACGACGGAAATTGTCCATCAACATGCATAGTTTAAAATTGTAAAAACGGAATATTAATGGTATGGTATAGTTGTCAGTGTCACTGAATTGGAGCTTTTCTTTATATTTTCCTACGAAGTAGGCTACCATCTGCAAATTATCCGTTAGTCAGTGAGTCCATCCGAATCCTTTCGTCGGCAAAATAAGGAGAGCCGTTGAAATTAGAACCATGATTTTTTGTGCACGAAGGTGCATTAGAGGACTGGTACCAGCAAGTTCTGAGCTGACCTACTTTTGATGAAAATTCCTAGTGATTTTTTATGAAAATCACTGGTGATTCTGACTTGGGCTGTGCCTATCTTAATATAGGCAGGATTTCAACTTGGGGTGGGGGCGGGAGGGGATTTCCAAAAGTTCAGTGCGCGTCGGAATTCTAATGCCTACCCTACTTCGTCGGTCCTGTGACGTTAGTCACACTGCCATGTTTCTACTAAAGCGAAATCTTGTGGGCCGATACCCAAACATTGACCAACCTTTCCAAATGGAGTCTGGAATTGGGAGACAAACATTATCTCACAACCCCAGATGAATACATGCAAGTAATTCGTTCCGTCACTAACGTGACCTGTGTATTTGTTGTGTCTATAAACGTATTGCAAGCATATTATCATAGGGGTACAACCACTCGGCAGCTTGAATCTGAATATTTGAATTGATGAAATAAATAATTGATGATGATTAAAATGAGGATAAATGAATGAATATTCCAGGAAGTGTTACTTCCTCTGCCATAAGAATGTGTCTATGTATCGGAATATGTTGGTTGATTTTCTCTTGACCCCTCTTTCATGGCTAAAATATATGCAATAAATCGACAATGTCCGAAACGTCATAAATATGACAAGTAATATTTCATCTTATAAATAAGATATGCACATCCCCCAAAAATATAAAAAAATAGTCTTGTGTACACATTGTCAGACGTATCCAGTGAAAACAGCAAGAAAAATGGTGATGGCAGTGCTACTGATGGCCTATCACAATTTAATGGTGATCAGACCTGGCCATCACCTTTAAAAGGTGATGAGTTAGAGCCATCACCTTTGAATGATGACGGCCATCACCTTTTGAGGGTGATGTTGACCTAAATTTACTATCACTGTTCATTCTTCTTCAGAGGTGATAGCCATCCTTTTTAAGGGTGATCAAAGAAAAGGGTGATGACTCTTACTCAATCACCTTTTCGGGGTGATAGTTATCACCTTTTTTCTGGCTGTGGAAACTGGTGAACTAATTAATTTCACAAGAACATGGTCTATATAATAGAATAGATGGTCTATATACTAGAATAGATGTGGAAAATCGGCCATAGAATAGATGCGGAAAATCGGCCAAGCCCAGAAGGTCACGTCATAAATATGATAAAAATTAATATTTAATCTCATAAATAGAATATGCACATCCCCAAACAATATTAAATATGTGCATACTGTTTCAGAAGTAACCACTGAATACTGCTGGACTGGTTGCTTTCACATGTACATACAATGGAGTAAATGCAGAAAATCGGCAAAGTCTAAAAAAACGTTCAAAACTTAATAAATGTGACAAAAATTAATATATCATCTGATAAATACGAAATGCACAACTTCAAAAAAAGTTAAACATGTGCACGAAGTTTCGAAAGATTCTGGTGAAAACTGGGTGCATAGTTGATTACTTGGTGTAAGGGAGACGTAAAAAAAAACCGATGGACAGGCCAAAAACGCTACGCCTCTCATCATACTTCGTGTGCGGAAGCAAATAATTGTCTCGGCTATATTGCCGAAATATCCGTTCCCTCGAAATGTGAGACAGATATATCAAGATGTTAATTTGGATATGCTTCGAAGGAAGATTGAGATTGTTTGAAATACACTGCTGAATTGACACAATTTAGCTATCGACTTGCTGCATGAATAATTAATAGAAACAAAAATTGTTTTAGTTTGTATGGCATGTGGACCCACTGCTTGAACCCTTCGTACACCATGTGGGGGCCTTGGTTGTGACCCTCGCATTGATTAGGCGCCTACACCTTGTTCATTTTATTCTTTAATTTTCCAGGGATTCGCGTGGCGTCGATGTGAACATTCCGTGGCATTGTTCTTTTGTTTGTTTTTTGTTTTGATTAGATTAGATCCAAGTGCATCCCTTGTGCTTATTAGGTCGTGTGCATGTAGTTCATATTACACAACGTCAATTTTTCTGTCACAGCAAAGCGGTCTTAAAAGGAGTGGAAACAACTCTTCAGAAGATTTGCAACACAATACACCCGGTTACACAGCTAAAGGCTTTGTCCAGATAGCCGCATTGGTCGGCTTGGAAATGGCAAAGTCCGATTTTCAATTTCCCATATGAAGATCAAAAGGTAAGAAATACAAAACTATTGCACAAAACAGAGAATTAACATTGTCGCAGGGACAATTTCCATGATTAATTCATACTAAGCACCCGAAATATCTTGGCCTTAACTCAACATTTATGTTGGACGGGTCATGCAATAGGTATGGTCCCTTGAAGTTGAACATAAGAAAACGTTGTGAAGGTCCTGCGTAGGCATAGGGCACGTTGTTGTTATAACATTATTGTTTATTCATTTTTAATATTCAGCAGTTTTGCATCCAAACAGCCAAGATTTATATCCATGTGTGTGTGTTTTGTTAAAGAGAGAAAACAATATTCATGCCACATCAACAACATGCCACATCAACAACATGCCACATCAACAACATGCCACATCAGCAACATGCCACGTGAACAACATGCCACATCAACAACATGCCACATCAACAACATGCCACGTGAACAACATGCCACATCAACAACATGCCACATCAACAACATGCCACATCAACAACATGCCACATCAACAACATGCCACGTGAACACCATGCCACATCAACCCCATGCCACATCAACACCATGCCACGTGAACAACATGCCACATCAACACCATGCCACATCAACACCATGCCCATGCCATATCAACACCATGCCACATCAACCCCATGCCACATCAACACCATGCCACGTGAACAACATGCCACATCAACACCATGCCACATCAACAACATGCCACGTGAACAACATGCCACATCAACAACATGCCACGTGAACAAAATGCCACATCAACAACATGCCACATCAACAACATGCCACGTGAACAACATGCCACATCAACAACATGCCACAGTGCATGGCACTTACATGATCATAAAATGTGTCACAACCGGACATCGTTTCAGAAATATTCCCTCCGGCAGCAGCATGTATAAGTTCAGCCCGGACTCTTCAAGTTGTTAATTTATGCAAATATCCCCGTAGATTTGTACAGGTACAATAGCATGGAAATACTAAACCATGACCACATGGACTAGGTGCAGGATTTGTCCGAATCTGCCGTTGTCGGAAATTCTGTTGTCCTCCGAATTTACTATAATTTTGGGGGGAAGTTCGTCATGTAAGGATCTTCAAACCGGGAACAAGCTGTGCAACGCAGCTTGTCGGGTAGCTTTTCCAGATTTAAGAAGGCTCCCTACATGTAGTCACCCATTGTGTTTTCCTTAAATGACGAACAGGCTATTTTTCAAGAATGTTTTTTCATAAAAAAATATTTACATAAAATAATAACCCATATTAATATTTATTATTATTTTTATTATTATTTTATGTACATGTATATCTTTTTTTATGAGGAAAAAATATAGTAAATTTTGGAGGACAACAGAATTTCCGAAAACACCGGACAAATCCTGTACCTAGTCCCTGTGTCCATTGACCAAGAGTCCCACTATACAAATCCAATGTTCTGGTAAACGTATTGGTCAAAGATTATCTACCTATTATGACCTACACATGGGAAATTGTTCCTCAGACTTTTACGAGTTGTCAGAGCATTTCCATCATAGCTCTCTAGATTTGTATCTAATACCGCTTATGCCGGTGCTAGGGGCCGTGTGGTCATATCATTCAAGTTGCCACATGAACAGGTACAATAAAAGCGTACCTGAGATACAACACATATCTCGAATCGTTAGATTCTTGGTATGTGCTTTAGAATAGGTTTACCAGAAGACTATTCTGTGAAGTCATATGACGCAGTCAGTATGTCGGCACCTCTTCCCACTTCCCTTATATGTGTTGTAATTTTTACCTGTATATGGCGAGATTCTGCTGGTGGACGTTTCGTCCCCGAGGCCCGCCCCCTGTACAGACCTTTTGGTCTTTGATATATGTTGGCATTTGGGGGAAGTTGATGCTGGGTCGACATCGGGCCTTACCGACTAGTCTTTTGTGTTAAATGCCGTCATTTTCATCTGACGACGATACAGCTCACCAATGCCCAGTGTACGAGTTGTCACAGAGAAACAGCTCACCAATTACCAATATACGAGTTGTCAGAGCATTTCCATCATAGCTCTTTAGATTTGTATCTAATGCCGCTTATGCCGGTGCTAGGGGCCGTGTGGTCATATCATTCAAGTTACCACATGAACAGGTACAATAAAAGCGTACCTGAGATACAACACATATCTCAAATCGTTAGATTCTTGGTATGTGCTTTAGAATATGTTTACCAGAAGACTATTCTGTGAAGTCATATGACGCAGTCAGTATGTCGGCACCTCTTCCCACTTCCCTAATATGTGTTGTAATTAGCCATTTTCATACAGACTATTGTGTAGCTAAGATTATAGCGTCTCCCTTCCCTCACCGCTATGCCGACGACAAATACATTTCCCTGGTGGTAACTCGAACATCTCCATGGCGCACTTATTATTACCTTTGCGCCCTATTGGACCTTCATTAACTTGAGAAAATGGGCCGCCATGAATAAAAATACAGAAATGGTAGACTAAATCGCCATTCGTCGGTCAAAAATTAATTACAGACGTTAAAATTATCCCTATGGAGCCTCAAAATCACCTGAAATCGAGGGTCAAGAAGATGGGCATTTCCGTCTTAATAGACCCCGTGTTTACAGGGGATGATGATCACAACATCGATTATGGTATTTTTATTCATGGCGGCCCTTTTTCTCAAGTTAATGAAGGTCCAATATGGCGCAAAGGTAATAATAAGTGCGCCATGGAGGTGTTCGAGTTGCCACCAGGGAAATGTATTTGTCGTCGGCATAGCGGTGAGGGAAGGGAGACGCTATGATCTTAGCTAACTATTGTGGCCATCTTGGCGGCGCCGGTAGATTCAACCCTTGTTCTTGATGTGCACTCAGATATCCTGCATTTGTACATGTCCAGCTAGCTTACTTGGCGAAACCAGTTGATAGTTCAAGTAGCCTACCTGGTAGGTTTGCCCGTCTATGTTTATTTGTTCTCTTGTGTATATAAAAATGCATGCAGATTGTAATCTACGGCAGTCACAAAGCTTATGATTTATTAATCACAAATTCTAGAAAAATAATAAAATTAAACATTCCCTGAGAATATTTTGGAATCAATCGAATTATTCTCTCAAATACTTTTTAGGGAGCAGATGTAGGGATTACCAAATATAGGCATATTACCAGTTCTAATTCCAGAGCATTATCTTACATAAATACGAGACTATTACCAACTCAACTAACTAGGGTATTACCAGAGCATTTTAAATATTGATACCATATCACCTACTATGGTAATAATATGGTTTCACTGTGGGTTTGATCTGGGTCTGATTTGATGTTGCATGGGCAATTTCAATGACAATCTACCGGCTCCGCAACAGTACAAACCAGTTGTTCTGAAACGGTAATGATCGGATATAAACATGATAAACAAAGGCTTGAAATATTATATTGCACGAAGACTAGCAGTGTACGTGATTAAGTTTTCATTCGCACGGTTGCCTGTGACAAGTGGCCAGCACAATTGCACATACGAGAATCGGTGGAGTGGTTTCCCGTGGATGTTCGGCAGGGAACCAGTTTTGTACAGAAGATGGAGGAAAGAAGTCAACTTCCGGGGATCACTGATTGGCAGTGAATCATCCTTGAAAGGAATGGTCAGTGTTTAATAAATAATATGCTTTAATTATTTCTAAAATATTTGACTTTGTGAAATACACAAGTTATTTACAATACCTCTGTACCCCCCCCATCCGTCCCCAAAACGCACACTTCAACTGATCCCCAGGTATCTTGTGGAGATATTTCTCTCTTTGGCATGTTATAAGACAGGCAATATAACGAAATTCCTTTTTCTTCTGTTTCAGCAAAACACTGACGTTTAGAGGTAAAAAATAAACTGACCATTGCGACCATTGGTTGCACAGACTGCGAGGGACCAATATTTGTTCGCTGATAATGCAGTCCATGAGCCGATCGACTACTGGCCTACAACTCAACAATAACGATGCCCATCAGCTAAACAATGGCAGCCTTAACTTTGAAGGACTAGATGCACGAGATGAATTATGCGCGATCAACAGCCGTGCAGTAACATTTACAATTGGTATTGTTTATTAACTGATCAATGATTGTCAAATTCAGAAGCTCACTGGTTTTAGAATTACAAGCGTCTAGTCCGTCATTCATAATCCAGCCGTCGTCCATTAGAGAATATCCGCGTCCATAATCCAAAGACCTATTCCATTTTCCATAAAACAGTATTAGCACCAAATTCAAAAAGACAATCATAGTATACATAAACATAGGCTTGTTTCCTGCAAGAGAGAAACGGTCAACAGTTTTCAATGATGCCGGCAAGACATCATGATGTTCCAGAAATATCAAATCCGTATCGCTGATCAGTATTCTTAATCCATAATATTCGTTATAG